>SJYC01135686.1:0-28048 GCA_006408675.1 Madoqua kirkii
CCAACTCTCACATCCATACATGACCACAGGAAAAACCGTAGCCTTGACTAGACGGACCTTAGTCAGCAAAGTAATGGCTCTGCTTTTGAATATACTGTCTAGGTTGGTCATAACTTTTCTTCCAAGGAGTAAGCGTCTTTTAATTTCATGGCTGCAATCACCATCTGCAGTGATTTTGGAGCCCCCCCCCAAAATAAAGTCTGACACTATTTCTACTGTTTCCCCATCTATTTCCCATGAAGTGATGGGACCAGATGCCATGATCTTTGTTTTCTGAGTGTTGAGCTTTAACCCAACTTTTCCACTCTCCTCTTTCACTTTCATCAAGAGGCTTTTTAGTTCCTCTTCACTTTCTGCCATAAGGGTGGTGTCATCTGCATATCTGAAGTTATTGATATTTCTCCTGGCAGTCTTGATTCCAGCTTGTGTTTCTTCCAGTCCAGCATTTCTCATGATGTACTCTGCATAGAAGTTAAATAAGCAGGGTGATAATATACAGTCTTGATGTACTCCTTTTCCTATTTGGAACCAGTCTGTTGTTCCATGTCCAGTTCTAACTGTTGCTTCCTGACCTGCATATAGATTTCTCAAGAGGCAGGTTAGGTGGTCTGGTATTCCCATCTCTTTCAGAATTTTCCACAGTTTATTGTGATCCACACAGTCAAAGGCTTTGGCATAGTCAATATAGTCACATAGTTAGTGCCTACCATCTTACTGGGTTTCTATTAGCTTGGACATGGGGTATCTCCTTTCAGTTGCTCACCGTAGGTAGTACTAAATCCCAATTCCTCAGCATGCTGTGGTTCATGGATCTTGTTTCCTGAGTGTTGATTCTCTGCATTCAGAATCTTCCCAGACTTCTATACCATGATCCATATAATGAAACCAGACTGAAAATAAAATGGAGAGGCTCAGGTCTTCACCTGATTGGTCTTCCTTCTGTTTTTCTCTGTCTCTCTCTTTCTACTCGTAACTGCAACCTACTCTACGAGTAGAATGGTCCATGGCTATCACTTCTCAGTATTTAGTTGTTGTTCTTTCAACCGAGCAACATTTGGAGCTAGATTTGCAGCCAGAATCATATTGGAATGTTTCCTCTGCCTGTCTGAGCCTGTCACTGATCATCTATAGCCTATAATTTCATGCTCCACTTTATTCTTTGTCAGATAGTTTTCATTTCTGTTTCTTTCTCTTTTCTGCCTATGTGTTGCAAAATGCAATAACAGAAAGAAAGATGAGTTATTGAAAAAGTAGTTTCAAAGATAACAGTAACAATGCCTGCTGGAAATGCTTATCATTTATGGAGTTTATATCATCAATTTAGGGCCACCATGACTTTTTCTTTTTTGAACAGCTCATGTGGTCTTTTAAAGTAACTATTAGGGAAAATAGGTATCTTGTTCCAACTGTATATGTGATGGGGAATAGGGTGATGGCTCAGGAGGTGACTAATGGGACTCTGGACCTTTCTGTCTTTAGGTCACCTTCCTCTATCTGGACTATATCATAAGTGGTCCAAGGCCTGATCATCTGGCAGCCATTGAGTGGCTGTGGTAATGGAATTGGTCTCAGTCCAGGTCTTAGTCGACAGGTGTTCACATCATAAGTGACACTAATTGACTTCCTATCTTTCGACTGAGAAGACAGTGGACGTCACTGAGACAGCGATGGGGAAGGAGTTATTCATGATATATTCAGGCTCCATTGAAAGCCAAGGACTTCAGTTCCTTGAGCTGGCACCAACCTGGCACCTTGCAAATATTATGCTTGTCTCTTTCGAGTTTCATTAACCTCAGAAAAAAAGAAATAGGAATCTAATTTGAAAAGATTTGCATTAACTCAGAATGGTGAACACTGCTTTTTTGAGGTTACATGAGCCTCGTGTGTTGATGCTTTTTCTCTTTATTTTGTATTATAGTAATTAGATGCCTTCTATGAAAATTAACTGTAAGGACAAACAAAAAAAAGAGAGAAATTCTTAGCTTCTATGATAAAGCAGTTAGGCTCTCTGCTTTTATTTTGCTATTTTTTTCTTTGTTTTGTGGTTGATTACCAGCTTACTTATTCATAACAGATGATATGGATGATGCCCTTTGATGGAGAATTTAATAAGGCTATCTTCAGTGCCCTTGTGAAATGGAAACCAATGTGGAAAAGTAACTAGAGGCTTTTATTAACGTAAATTTCAAAGCACAAAATTCAAGGGGCTTCATCCAATCCTTACCCTTTTCTGTTGTTCCAGGTATCTGTGTCATAATTTATTCACTCTCACTGGGGCCATGACCTAGGGAGATTATTAGTATCATTAGTATTGTACGTGTGAAGTCACATCAGTTCTGTCTGACTCTTTGCAACCCTGTGGACCGTAGCTCTCAAATCTTCTCTGTCCATTGAATTCTCCAGGCAAGAATACTGGATTGGGCTGCCATTTTCGTCTCTAGGAGATCTTCCTGACCCAGGGATCCAACCCACATCTCTTCTTTACCATTAGCGCCACCTGGGAAGCCCATCATTAGTATTATTAATACTAGGCTTCCTATGTTTATCTAAGGGCATTTTGTTGTTGTTTTTAACTACACAGATGATTTGAATGTCCCTGTAGCAAGTGGCAAAGCCACCCTCCTGAATTAGTTATCACACTTAAAAAGTCAAGATGACAAGAGCCACAGTGGATCTATTTATTGAAGCAGACAGACTCTTAGAATAATCAGTGTCTTACCTCTTTCTGAAAGGCTTTTCAGGCATACGTGGGAAATCGTCGAGCATCTATCTGATAGAGAGTAATGAACAAGGCTTGTTATTGGTCAGTGTCTGGAGTAGGCTTTTAAGCATTTCTGCCTGTAAATGTAGAAACCTGAGTGTGAAAGTAAAAGGCAAGAGCAAAGATTTACTGGGTGTATCTATCATCCTGGCCTTTAGAGTCCTTGTGATTAATACATCTTTAATTGGGGACGGATCTAGATGCCTTGGATGTCAGAAAGCTTAATGTTACAGCATTGTCTCATTGGTTCCTAACACAGCAGGACGATTAGCAGCTGTCTGAGTAACAAAAGAACCTGAAGCCCACAGCACAGCTTTTATTTTCCAGATTTGGGATGCCTGAGGCTCTCCAGTGGGGTTGACAGCTAAGGGAACAGAAGCCTTGGTTCACAGCAGATAATCATTTTCCACTCTCTACGCTGTACTTCTGCTCAATAGGAGAACACTTTTCCTTGACACCATCCTTCAGATTCCAGATTAATTTTGGAGGGCATTGTCAGTCATAGAGGGGAATATATTGCCTAGGGCTCTTTGTTTTATCTAAGCAAGAAATCTATAAAATAATTTCAACTAAGAGTTTATAACAAGACCCTTTCCAGCATACTGAGATGCAATGAGAAGTTCTTCTTCCTAGAGGTGCTGAGAGGAAAAAAAAAGTATTTATTTAATTTTTTCTGTTGCTTCTAGCTTTACACCGTTCTCTTATCTTAAAATGGTGTCTTGTTCAGGCAAATTCATATACATCGCCTTCCAGTGGAAAGACTTGTTTTCCTATTTGCCTCAAACTGGCATTCTAACTTAACAGGAAATATAATACACTGAATCCTGCTATGTTTCTGTTGGCAAGTGTTGGACTATCCTTGATAGAACCTGCCAACAAATTTCTTAGTAAGCAAACAGAAAGTAAAACAAGCAGCTCTCAGACCAAACAGAAGACACACGTGCTACATAAAGACACTTGGATTCCCCCGAAGTCATCTCCAGTTAATTCTGGGGATGTGGCTTTGGTTTCACATTGAGACATCCCTCACTTGTAATTCTACAGCTCCTTTTATGACTCTTTATGTAGGAATGCTAATTCAAGATAGTTATTCTAGAAAGAAAAATAGCCCTTTAAAGAACACATTTACTTTCCTGTGAAAGTGTTTCTCAGTCATGTCCGACTCTTTGCGACCCCATGGATGGTAGCCTGCCAGGCTCCTCTGTCCATGGAATTCTCTAGGCAAGAATACTGGAGTGAGTAAGTCAATACCTTCTCCAGGAGATCTTCCTGACCCAGGGATGGAACCTGGGTCTCCTGCATTGAAGGTGGTTTTTTGTTTTGTTTTGTTTTGTTTTTACTATTTACCAGCCACCAGGGAAGTCCCTTTACTTTCAAGGACAATTGTTGTATGGCTCAGGTATTCAACATAGTGATTAAAAAGTTATAAAAGCCCTAATTTGCAAAAACTTGAATCTTTTATGGAACTTTTATTTTTTTCTTTTTTAACCCCTAAGTGTTAACTAAAAATTGTGAATGGATATGTTGTTAATTTTAATATTCCAAATTTTATACTCTTAACTAGCACTTTTATTTGTTTTTTAACCTGTTTATTGTGAAATAATCTGTGCATATAGAAAAATAGACAAGACCAATGTATCATAATAAATTATCACAAAGCAAATATCTATGTGGCCAGTAAGCAGGTCAAAGAATAGCGCACCACCAACCTTCCTGAAATCTGCTTCCCTTTTGCTTCTACTTCTTCCCTGGCTTCAAATACTATTATTTCATTTTGTAATTAAAATTTCAGTTTCAGCTGCTTCTCTTCTTATCTCTGTAGGTAGTTCTAATTTGAGGGGATTAATCACCCAAAGCTTTATACTTTGTCTATTAAGAAATGTCATATATCTAATTTATCTCTGAATTTCTAGTATCCAGCAGTGTACATAGATGGCCCTGAACCTAACATATACCAGACCCAAGATTTGCCCTGTTACTGATGCAGCAGATGCTGTGGAAGAAGATGGCATTTAGCCATCCATCAAATCCCTGATTTATCAGTGAAAGGAGGGGAGAGACTAGAACTAGAGGATTTTATAGATCAGTGGGTGAAACTGTGGCTCCTAGAACCTGACTTTTGAATCTGCCACATAAGCTATAACTTGTAACAAGTTGTTCAAACTCTCTTTACCGTATTTTTCTAATCTGTAAAATGGGAAGAATAGTAGTACTTGCCTCAGAAGGTATTTGTGAGATTATATGAATTAATCCATTCAAGAGATTTAAAACAATGCTTGGCACATAGTATTAAATAGTTGCACCATAAATGCTAGTTCTGGGTGTATGTTTTTACAGACATGTGATAGGGAGAGAGGATTACAAACCTTTTGAGTCAGGCAGACATGGGTTTAAAAATCTCACTTTATAGCTTTGGTTGCATCATTTCATTACTCCAGGAGTTTCCAAATAGAAAATCAAAGGCGCTGATGATAACTGTGGATTTCAGAGAGTTGCAGAGATTAAATGATGTTGAGTATGTCAAAGTGCCTCACTGCTGCTGCTAAGTCACTTCAGTTGTGTCCAACTCTGTGCGACCCCATAGGTGGCAGCTCACCAGGCTTCCCCATCCCTGGGATTCACCAGGCAAGAACACTGGAGTGGGTTGCCATTTCCTTCTCCAATGCATGAAGGTGAAAAATGAAAGTGAAGTCACTCAGTCGTGTTTGACTCTTAGTGACCCCATGGACAGCAGCCTACCAAGCTCCTCCATCCATGAGATTTTCCAGGCAAGAGTACTGGAATGGGGTACCATTGCCTTCTCCGAAAGTGCCTCGTAGAGGAAGCCAAAAGCATCTTTTTGCTCATGTGCTCATTCTCTGTTTAACTCTGATTCACATGGCCCAAATCTTTACTTGTGTGAGCTGTCAACATGCAATGAAGACTAAACTTTTTTTCTAAAAGGAAAACTCAACCAAGCCATTTTGAGAACTCTGCTGTCATTTCCCATTTCATATTAAAGCAAGCTCAGGTGAATCTTTTAGCCTAGCATTTCGTGATTCTATAGATTTCAGTCTGTTTGGAGACCGGGGGCTGTGCTTATGTCTTGCATTCCTGCAAAGCTGCAGTCTTTTCCTGGCATTGCTGATGCCATGGCAGCACTCAGCCAGTGTCTCACAAATGAATGACTCTCCTAGTGCCCAGGAGCTGGAGTTTCCAAGAGGGAGGCCGTTCAGGCAGCTCTCAGCTGCAGCTCCATCTTCTGTCAGCCATGATACTCCTATACTTTATTTTAGGTAGTTATTATATAATTATTATAATAATTATATATTATTATAGCTCTTCCTCGACTTACAGTGGGATTCCTCCCGAGTTAACCCATTGTAAGCTGAAAATACATTGAATATGCCTAACATACGAAACATCATAGTTCAGCCTTGCTGATCTTAAATGTTCTCAGAACACTTACATTGGGCAAAATCATCTAACACAAGGCCTGTTTTATAATAAAGTGTTGATTGACTCATGTAATTACACTGAATACTGAAAGTGAAAAACAGAACTGTTCTTTGAGTTCATCTACCAGCCCAGGGAAAGAACAAAATCCAGAATTCAAAGTATGATTTCAACAGAATGCACATCATTTTCACAGCATCACAAAGTCAAAAAATTATAAATCAAATGAGAACTATCATCAGTCTCAGGCCATCTGTATTTGAAAATGCCCCTTGTTCTTTCTGAATGGCTCCACTTTCACAGAATGGGCCCTTGTCATCTCAGATGTCAAGTAGCAGGTTAATACCACAGAAAATTATTTCCTACTCAGATCATTTGCAGTTGGTGGTAAAGAGGGGCACAGTCGATGGGGGCACTTCTGAGACGGACTTGGGCACCAACATGGAGCTGGCAGATGGTGGGTCAGAGAGGATGGAGGGTCCCAAGGGGAGTCACCACTCAACCCACACTCCATTGCCCAGAATTCAGAGATATGAACCATCCTACACATGAAAAAGTCTAAGAAATGTAGTCCTTGTCTTAGCAGCTCCATTCCAGACACAGTTATTTATTGGAAGGGAGCTCCCATGTTTGTGCAGTTAGCCAGAGGCCAATCTGAAGACCTTCAGCTTCTGTATTTGTGTGTGTGTGTATGTGTGTGTGTGTGTGTGTGTGTGCATGCGCACAACTGTCACTTCAGTCATGTCCAACTCTCTTCGACTCTTTGGACTATAGTCCACCAGGCTCTTCTGTCCATGGGATTTCCCAGGCAATAATGCTAGCGTGGGCTGCCATGCCCCCCATCCAGGGGATCTTCACAACCCAGGGATCAAACCCTTGCCTCTTTTGTCACCTGCATTAGCAGGCAGGTTCTTTACCACTAGCACCACCTGAAAAGTTCCAACTTCTGTGTGCAAACACTTAATGTGGAGCTAAGAATTGTATCACATTCTATTATTTAAAAGTTGGGTAATAGCTCTCTATAAAAATTTTGTCTGAGACAATCTGCTACTCATTTGTCTACAGAAATAAGTAGAGTCTGAGTTAAACACTTTGTGAAGTCTTGCTCTTAAATCACTTAGTTAAAGTGTCATTAGTGTTCCCCAAATCATATCCTGACCATCCCTGGAAGTATGAGTCTGTTATATCCTTAGGTAAATGTTACCATACTCTGCTTTATTTTATTTGTTTAAAATAGGTTCTGTGTGTACTGACCTTGGAAATCATTTTATGTGAAAAAAGGGCATCCCTCATACATTTTAAGTATAAGCTTAATTAATATTAATATTTCCATATTTAAATATAAATGAACTTCATTTAATTCGGTCTTCTGAAGACTTTAATTGAGAATTTGGCTCCATGTCTCTTGTTAAATAGGAAAATAATTCTGTATCAATTTTGGCATAATCAAGTTTTTCTATACCTTTTGTCTGTTTGTTTGTTTTTCAGTTCTTGACTATGAGAAAATGTGCTTAGATGGTATTAATGATACAGCAGCTATAAGCTATGGGGTCCAAAACTGACTTCTTACATCATTGATGTTCAAGGGAGGGTGGATAGGGATTCAATCATTAATGATTTTTACCTAAGGATTAGCAGAGGGCTAACTAACCCAGCTGATTGACTGAATGTAGCTCAAACAAGATAATGTGTCTAGGAAAGCACTCTGTGCTGTTGAGCGCTATAAACTACTGCAGTATAATATAAAAAAATAAAACCTGCTCAGTGGTGTTGAGTACCACACGTAGCTATAGTGCAAAACTCAGAGGGGGAATCCTTTCCTTCCCTTAGTGAGATGTGGAAGACAGCAATTAATATTAGCACCCGAGTTCTTAGCATCTCTGTGATGGCAAAGCCCTTAATCACAAGGATATCATTAGTACTCTGAAGCATTTAATTTTGATGCTTGACAGCGTTTTAAAATGCACCAACCTTTGATAAAGAGCAAATCAGAGCTGAGGCGTTAAAATGAGAAAGAAAGAGGGAACAAAAACCACCTTAAGCTCCAAGTAATTCATTTTGAATATGCTATTTGTATTAAGCAGAGATATGTATAAGCTGTGGGTTTATTTTTCTTATCAGGGAAAGACCTCCTTAAGTAAACATCTCCTCTTTAAATTCAGATCCTGGGGAGGGAAACAAAACCTTGCTGAGGTTAAGACCTTATCTCTCTCCAAAACATGGGCTTTGGGAACCAATGTCATCCTTTCCTTTAGGTTTCTTAAGGTCCATAAAGGGCTGTTTCCAGTCTTCTTTGTACACAGGCTGGAATCTTTTTGTTGCTTCTGTTTATTTCCTGCCTTACTCCTTCCTCCCCCGCCCTAATTAGAGCCAGTCGTGACATGCAGTGTGTCTCTTTCAGTATTTCCCTACCCAAGGTCCCCCAAACTGTTTTTAATTCAATGCTTGTGATGCAGGGCCCTTGAAAACAGTTTTCAGCCCACAAGTGAAGGCTGACTCCCTCCTCCCTTTCTTTTCCCCATGTCTCTTTTTCTCTTCTCCACCTGTTTGGGTGTCACAAGGACCAAACTGCTGCAGTAAAATGACTTGTAGGTGTTTGATGGAAAGTCATTGAGGAAGTGAATAAAAGAAAATTGCAGCATTCACATCAGTGGGGTGCGGGAAGAACTGCTGAGCTTTGAACCAAACAAGGTTAAATTTACCATTTTCCTAAAGAAGCAACCTCTGTTTGACATCAAAGCACCTCCTGTAATTCTTCATTGTGAGACACACCACCGTTAGAAAGTCGTGATGGAGCCCGGAATCTATGCTGTGTCTGTTTATCCAAAACACACACAGAGATAAAACCCACGTGTACCTCCCAGATGGGCTGTGGTCTGCTCTCAAACCAAATGTAATCACAGGTACATAGCCCAGGCGGATTCCATGCCAAAAGCATTTGCAGTTTCTCAGGGGTATGTGAAATTTTGTTTGAGGGGGAGAGAATTTATCCTGGTTTCCTAGTGGAAAGCTCAGACCATTCAAACTCAAGCTTCAGTGAAAGTTTCCTTTGATCCTCTTGGGTTGCTGATCCAGCTTTAAAAAGTGGTTTTCCTACCATTTCACTTGTTTCCAGTAGGTGTGTAGAAAGACAGTCTCTTTCACACACGTGATCTTGCCGCCTCCACCCTAACTGCAGAGGGCTCCCTACTCTGTTCCCTTGACTTCAGCAAAGATGTTCTTTCCCTGCGGTTTCAAGGATAGATACAGTAGTAAGGGCAGCCCCTGGCGGGGACTTGGGTTACACTAGTGTGTCTTGGAAAAGGCCGTGATACTGGAAAAGATTGAAGGCAAAGGGGGAAGGGGACAGCAGAATATGAGATGGTTAGATAGCATCACCAACTCAATCAATGGTCATGAATTTGAGCAAACTCTGGGAGACAGTGAGGACAGAGGAGCCTGGCATGCTGCGGTCCTTGGGGTTTTAAACAGTCAGACAGGACTTAGTGACTGAACTACAAACACTGTCTCTTTGGAGATAATTCTGGTCTTGTCACACTAGAGGGCTGTTGGGGCTCTTTCTTGTTTAGGTTTCTAACTTGAAGGGAATTTAACACCACTCACCTTTGTAGATGAGAAGTCTGGAAAACTATTTACACATGCCCTCTAGATACAGAGGAGAAATATCGAACAGATTGTCAACATCCTCATCCAGGGAAAGAGCAGTTTCTCCAAATGCTGTCTATAACAGGTGTAGCACAAACTAGTTTTCATGTTAACTTACTTTTGAATGACATTTTACAGCCTGTATGTTCAAAAAAAGTTCAGCAGCACTGTAAACCCCTTAGGAAACAGAGGCTCCATTTAAAATTAGAATTGTTATTTGCCTCACTCGTAATTGTCAATATCTTTGTTAACCTAAATAGCAAAACTGAACCCACAAAAGGTCATTTGAAACAGGTGCAGATATTAAGTTCTTTTAAGGATGGCTTACTTTGGGTACATTATATCTAGGAAATATTTTGCTGGCTACAAAGAGGTAAGTTTTTTTAAAGATGTGTTTCAACATTTAGTTCACTTTTATTCCTTTGACAAATTTATTGAGCACCACTGTATGCCAGATAAGATCTTGAATAGTGGACATGTAAAGGTAAGCCTTGTGTGCATAGGGCATACTTTCTTAAAACTGACATACTTGCATCTGGGAAGAAGGGATTTTACAGATGGGTGAACAGAGGTGAGGAAATTTAAGTAACTTGTCCAAAGTGGCAGCTAGTAAATTTCAAACCTGGAATTTTATCCAAAATTCTTTTTCAATTTATTGATTCTCCCCCACTCACCAAATTAGTAAAATGAAGACTTCATCTGGGTCAGAAGGCTTTTTCTTCTTCACCTCATTTCACACGTCCTTAGATGAGCCCCTGCAGAGCCAAGGTGCTGCTGACTTCCTGAATTTTCCAGTCACATGTGCAGCTCTGTTGCCCAGCAAATCAATCTTGACCACAATTCCTGAGCCTGAATCGAAATCCTCTGTGGTTCTCTGTAATCCACAACGCAGCCTTCCACATTCTGGCTTCTTATCCCACTTACTGCCTAGCCAGGTTTTTAAGTTTTTAAACATAAATGCCAATTCAGGTCTACTTTAAATTAAGTTTCCACAAGCAAAGACTTACAGGGCTTGCGTAGAATGACTGCATGAGGATTGAATGGTTGTATCAGCATGATTTGTAAGTAAAAGTAGGAATGGAGGCCGTGTTTTGAATTCAAAACTGCTGAAATCCCCTTGAGAGTGCTAGGAAAAGTGGTCTCAGACACTTTCATCTCAAGACAGGAAAATGGACATTGAAAATTCTGCTTCAAAAATTTAAAAATTAAGGGCTTCATTAAGTTAGATCACAAATCTTTCTTTAGAAAATACTCTTTAGGAGTTCTTGCCTTTGTGATTTTTGCCTCCATCTGTCATCATTCTCTAACTATACTACTGTCAGCTAGCATGACCAGCCCTTCTGGTTGTGTACTATGTCAAAATATTAGCCACTAAAGGAAGCCTGCTTATGTCCAGGGGCACAACAGTTTCCTTAAAGCAAACATCTCTTTTATGAAGGAAGTCTGTGGGTAGAGAGGAATGCCTTTCAGTCAAAGATGTGCCTTTTGCTTTTAATGAGCCTACTTGCATCAATCCTCAGCTTCCTCCCAGCTTCTTACTCTTCTGCAGGTGTATGGTGCATGAGGACATAGTATGATGAGGAAGTCCCCATCTCTTGGTTCTCCCCATTGCCATGAGGAAACTTGGATAAGAATGTTAGCAGGAACTGTTTCTTTAGTTCTAGAAAACGGACTCTCTAGGTTGACAATAAAGGGTGCCGTCTGTTTGAATATGTGTGCATGTTCATTTGCTCAGTTGTGTCCAGCTCTTTGTGACTATAGTCCACAGGGTCCTCTGTCTATAGGATTTCCCAGGCAACGATATTGGAGTCAACTGCCATTTCCTCCTCCAGGGGATCTTCCTGACCCAGGGATCGAACCTGCGTCTCGTGCATTGCAGGCATATTCTTTATAGCTGAGCCACTGGGGAAGCCTGTCTTCTCTGTAAGACTATTAAAAAATTATCCATCTTTTTTTTTTTTTTTCAGTTAAGAAGCTAACGGATAAGATAGCACTTAATTGGATACCAAAGATTGTATTTAATTTAGCTTTATTTGCCCTTTTCCATCTTGGCCTTGTTTCATTGGTGCTCCTGAAGTTTGTGCTTGGTGGATGAGTCAGTATGGAGGAAGAGCCAAGTCTGCCTTCGTTCCTTAGGTTTGGGAATGTAAATTGGCCCACTGGGAGGCAAGCAGGACATTTTTTCTGCATGGTCTTTTTATGTTGACCAAAATTCACAGTGTGATTGGAAGTCTTCTTTTGAACTAAGGTGTTGATTTGTCAAAGCTACTGTTAAACCAGGTATTTGGGATGAGCGTTCAAGCTATTATTTATTACTTTATTATCTCCTCTTCTAATTCTGTCAGCCAGGGAAAGAACTCTGAGGTTTTAGGACTCAGACTCTGAAACACTTCTAAACTGAGTAGAATTTGACGGTGTTTCCCAGCTTGTGGACCCCGACCAATGGTAGCATCAGAGATGATTTTGGGGGAAAACCTAGATGGAATGTTATGTAGTTCTCAGTTTCCCTGTGTGAAAATTTTCAGTTCTCTCTCAGTTCTTCTGATTTCCCCAAGGTCAAAATTCCAAATTGGTGTCAGGATTACCCTTAATACTTCTCTAACACTGGCTAATCTCTTTTTCTTTGGCAAAGCATAGAGATGGAAGAGCATTTAGGTTTGTTTTTTAAAAAATATTGTGTAATTACACTATTATTGCATATTGCTATGGATGCATTATTTATATTTCTCTGGTTACCTGCCATTCATTGCAAGTGATGACTGTGGTGAGAAGTTGTCTTTTGAGAGATAAAGTGTATCGTTTTAAGAAAAATGTTGCTTAAATCATAGTCCAAGTTGCAGAGGGAGGGATGTGGCAGCAATTACATGGGTGGCACGAGAAGACTGGTGCTTGGGAACCACTGGGGAAGGGAAATGATTGAGAAATGCCATTGCCGAATGCCTCCTCCAGGGAAGTGAGCCACAGGCAGGCATGCAAGGCGTGATGAGGGCTTCCAGATGTAGCGCTGGAGGCTGTATTGGAAGCAGGCGAGGACAGGCGAGGAAAGAACCTTTATGTGGCTTGTAACATGGAGGACATCCAAGTTGCCTCTTCTCTCCAAAGTGGCAATGTGACAAAGCCCAGTTTTTCCCAAACTGATGTTCTTGCTGGAGAAGCTCTCTCCCAGGGAGGGGAATGGCTGCCCTATTTACTATTACCATACGCAGTCCTGTTTTAGAACTGATGCTCAATCTCAGCTGGTCATGGGTTGCTTTTGTCACCATGGTGTGATAAAAATGCTCTTCTGAAAAACATCTATTCAGAAAGAATTCAGACTTTATAGCCACACAACTCATATTTTTTGTCAATTACCACGATTTATTCTTCTTTCCTCTTTAATCTCATCTTCCTCCATTATTGCAACAGCTGAGTCAGCAGGTACTCTCTGGTTTACTTTCATGTTTGTGCCTATGAATTCTCCAAGTGGAGTTGCATTAGGAATATTCTATTAGTTAACACGATGGTATTGTTAACAGCCTGCCTGAGATTTTGTGAGCGCTCCGGTGAAGCTCATATTCCCTTTGAATGGGCACAGCAACACTGCCACTCCAACTCCCAAATTGGAAGTCAGGTTCATTTCCCACATACAGTAAGTAGTTCAGGGGTAACCCAGCCAGAGAGAAACCATCTTAGTTAATCAGTACACTCACTCCAAGGGCAGCCAGGCAGTTCTTTCCCGAAAAATCTGTCGATTATCAGGCTCTGACCCAGAACATTTCTGAGCATAAGTTCACATTATAACTTTATGATTTTCCTCCCTCCTGCTTTCTAACAGCCTCACTTTTCTATTTCATTTCCCCATCCTGACTATTGGAGTTGAAAGAGCCTCTTTTTTATGGAGTGGATGCTAAAGTCCTCTGTTAGGCAATATATTTATTACCTGGAGTGAAATGGCTTTTCACAGCCAGGCAACTGTCCTAAACTCTTTGCTGCCTCTACATTTAAGAAAATCACTTTTTGCATTGCACTAGACAATGGCTCTGTGTCAACCAGTGAAGGAAGAGAGAGAGAAAGTGTGTGTGCGTGTGTCTGTGTGTCTGCTGGGGCAGGGAACCTTAATACAGCTAATGAGCACATTTCCGGTTTTCATTTTCTTCAGATGTTCGGTGGTTTCCATATGTCTGCTGCATGCAACTCTGTTCAGTCAGTTTGGTATTACTAACCTTGGGTTGCTTTTGATGGAGGACATGTGTGTTCACTGTATCGAAGCTTCACTTGTGTTTATGCCTGAGATCCAATCTGGAATAGCTTTGGGAATGGATTGAGGGGGAAGAAATAGGGAAGAGTGTGTGTGTGTGTGTGTGTGTGTGTGTGCGCGCGCGCGCGCGCACGCGCCCATGCAGCACACGTGCGTGCACTACCATCTCCAGACACCTCTAAAAGAGATGCCAAGCTGTTATATGGCCGCTTCTAAGAGGTCCTCTGCTGAATGAGCTTTAGCAGGAAGATTCCCTTGTGTGACATCTGACTCTGGTGGGTCTGGTTGGGTCCCCTGCCACCTGCGAACCGGTCAGATATGGTCAGGTGGGTTTGCAGCCAGCTCCATTCCCCTTGCAGATCATTTATTTTACTTTTTCTCTTTTTTCCCCTCTGAGTTAGGATTTGGAAGTTGGGTGTATTGGGGAAGGGCAGGAAGATGACCCAGCACAGCTCTGTGGTTCCTCAGTGGTCATCTTTGGATGTTTGTGTTCATGTTGTTGTTGTTGTTGTTGTTGTTCAGCCGACAAGTTGTATCTGAATCTTCGCAACCCCATGGACTGTAGGATGCCAGGCTTCCCTATCCCTTACCATCTCCCAGAGTTTGTTCAAGTTCATGTGCAGCTTGTTTTCATATATATTCACAATTCAAGAATGAATAAAAAATATACGTTTGATTTAGGATGACCCCTAATCTCTGGTTCTGCAGACCAGCTTTGTTAGATAAGATGGCGCATTCCATGAATGCTCCCTCTTTTCCCTGGAGATGGCACATTCGTGCCATTGTCAGTCACCGCAAGCTTGATGACAACTGGCTGGAGATGTGACAGCTACAGTGCTGAAACAAGGGGTTAGTCAGCATGGGCTGATGAATCTCAAAGCTGTGTTTTCTCTCCAACTATGATAAAACACCCAGTGGAGGACAGTGTTTTTGTCCTTCTTAGTGGAAAGGTTTTCTACTCAACAGGCAAAAGCAGTATTTCAACTCTTGTAAAATAGTTGGAAAAAGCCATCTATGTCCTGATACTATTGTGGCTTTATTTGTATGGTTATGTTCAAACTGGAAACTCTTTACTATAATTAAGCAGTACTTTTATTTATATTGGAAAGTATATAAATTATTTGCCTTCTGGCATTCTCTGCAGTCCCTTGGAAGAGTTACACTGTCCCTTGCTTGTATAAAAAATAAAAAAAATTAAAGATCAGTAAGACAACACTCGATACTTTGGAGGTGGGATGAGATGCAGTTCCTCTGAGCTTAAGAGGAGATTTTCCAAAAGCTTTTATGGCTTGCAAAAAAATAAACAAGCAGATACAGTATAGTATCATGTTAGAGGCTCAGCTGAATCCGCCTCTTTGCAATCCTGTGGATTGTAGCCTGCCGTGCTCCTCTGTCCGTGGAGTTCTTCAGGCAAGAATACTAGAGTGGGTAGCTATGAGGGAACCTTCCCAACACAGGATTCACACCTGGGTCTCCTGCATTGCAGGCAGATTCTTTACCATCTAAACGACCAAGGAAACAAGCAGATAGCGTTCTCTATTGTTCTTGTTTAGTCGCTCAGTCGTGTCCTACTCTGTGACCCCATGGACTGTAGCCCACCAGGCTCCTTTTTCAGTGGGATTTCCCAGGCAAGAATGCTGGAGTGGGTTGCTATTTCCTTCTCCAGGGTCTCTTCTGACCCAGGGATCCAACCTAAGTCTCCAGCACTGCAGGCAAACTCTTTTCTGCTGAGCCACTAGGGAAGCCCCAGCATGCTCTATACTATAGCCTTTCTGAGGAATGGCTGCAGAAGCTGCAGAGGTGACCCTGTAGGACTGTGAACTCACTAGACTTTACTTTAGAGATCGTCTTTCTAAGACAGATCATATGCCCCCCAAATGCTGGAGAGAACCATAAAATGGGATGTGTTCGAACTGGGGATGAGGAAAATAGGGATCTGGAGGAAGGTAAGTCAATATTTCACAGTTTTCTAAGATAAGATGATATTATTGACTGATGCCACCAGTTTTTTCCCACTAATGTAAGATATTGTCTTCTTTTTTTTTTTGGTCCCAATAGCACCCTCATCCATTGCTTTGGTCCAGGCTAAAGAAGTTACGAGATACAGTGTCGCTCTGGCTTGGCTGGAACCAGATCGGCCCAACGGGGTGATCTTGGAGTATGAAGTAAGTATTATGAGAAGGTATTACTTGAATGAACAAGGTTTTTCTCCTTTCTCCCTGCTACCCCTCCTCCTTTTTACCCTCCTTCCCGCTTCCTTCCTTCCTTCCTTCTTCTCTTTTCCTCTATAGCTTTTGGCCAGTTATAAATTCTGGAACACTAGTAAATCTCAAAGCCAAATGTATTTGGCTTTCCAGTCAAGTCCAATTGTGAATTTTATGCATTAAGTTGCTAGTCTTAAAAAACAGAAAAAATACATTATGTTTTAATATAACTGTATTTTTTCTTACTAGTCATGAAAGTCAAGATAGCTAACAAGGTCTAATCTATAAACCTTCTATCAGGGAGAATGACTCATAAAAGTTGAAATAATGATCTGTTTAAGTAGATTACTGCTATTCAGAATCAAGGTGTGGATTTTGATGACTTTTAATAGAAAATCGGAGAAAGAAAATTACATTCTGCAGCCTCTTAAAGTTATAGAAAGACATTATTTTTGCAAATAACTCACCTCTTAAAGGATAGAATTCTGAAGAGAGCTGTCTGCATTCAAGGTTGTCGAGAAAATGAACAATTGTCTTCCCTTTCCATTTTAAAGATAATCTCTTATTGGTTTCCTTAATAAAAGCAGGAAAAGGACACGCTTTTTTTTCCCCTTTGAAACCAGATTATAACATTTTTTACATTTTCTAGATGGAAAATAGAAAACAGAAAAGGGACCTTCTTACAGGTGTTATTTCTGTTAAATTGCTGGGTGTGGAGTGAGTAAAGCCACCAACCATCATCTAATGTTCTTTTCAAAAAAAAAGATCTGGATATGGTCAATGTCAATAGCGATCATACCTGAACTTCACATTTCTTTTAACATCTAAGTCACAATAGCACTTCTAACATTGAACCGAATATAGTGTTTAGAGTTCATCAATCTCCATTTACTTTCAGCCTCTGAGTGGACTGGCTCAGCTGCTTTAATATTGTGTCTAGAGTAAGTGGAGGATTTATTTTGCCACCTTCCTTCATCTTATCCTCTTGTAACGTAGGATCAGAATGAACGAAGCTATCGGATCGTCAGAACAGCCGCCAGGAACACAGATATCAAAGGCCTGAACCCTCTGACTTCTACGTTTTCCATGTCCGAGCCAGGACAGCAGCTGGCTACGGAGACTTCAGCGAGCCCCTGGAAGTCACAACCAACACAGGTAATGGGCTCTGAGATTCTTTGTACAACCCTGGGCAAATCCTATTCTGTTGAAATTTAAGAGACTGTACGAAATTTTTGGTTAGGCAAACGTTTTGTTTCAGCGGCTATTGCTTAAAAGTAGATATCTAATATCTGTAGCATAGAACACCTCTTGGTATTTGGAAAAGAACATTTTTCATACCAGTATCTGATCTGTTTTTTCACATGATTGAGAAATATCTTCTTTTTTCTCTTGTGCTAAGCCTTTTATAAACTGTGAAAAACAGGATTGTCAAACTGACTAATTGACAGTTGCATAACTATCTTACATTAAGCTGGGGAGTTTTCTCCCTGGGAGGATTAGAGAAGGCACCAAGTTTTGTTTTTTTTTCTCTCCTGTTTATTTCTAGAAATCTGTTCAAAACAAGTCAGATCATTTTTTTTATTATTTTTTTAAGGCCCTCTAGACAACTACATCAATCTTTCAACATTATGAGTTGTACCAACTGGATGATTGAATCAAAATGTTAATAGAGGGCATACCTATGAATAAGCAATTTACATAAGATAACTCCTCTTCATAATTAACAAACCAAAACTGAGCCTAGTAGATAAGAAGCTACTGGGACAGAATTCTCTACACCAGTTCTAGAAAATGATCTTATTCACAAATTATTAAATAAAAGAAGAAAAAAAGAGAAAATTCGGAATTAAATCTTTAGAGGTTTGACATCCTTTGAGATTATCCTAGAAGGCTTCATGGAGGAAGTAGCTTTTGAGATGAGCAATAGTAGGCAGGTCTTTTACTAGTTGGGGTGTGTGTAGGGGGAGAGAGGATCATTCAAAAATACTTGTCCTTTTGGAAATTTCCAAATGTCTTTCTCACTAAGGAATTCATCAGATCCTTGAGTTAGAGTTTAGGTTGAGAGTAGAAAGGAAAAGAAGAAAAGGCAACGAGTGGAATATTTACCACAGGCTTTCATAAGAGTTTTCTGGTTGAAGTTTCTCATGCAATTATAAAAAGAGTATTTTTGTCTCATTAAGGATGTCTTAGAAAGAATATGCTGTTGCCTCAATACTTCATGAAGAGCAGAGTAGGCCGTGAGCCTTTCAAATGGTTTCAGACAGTCGAAACTTGTGACAGTCAGAAGTTCTAACTCTTAGGACCTCACCCAAGGTGACGCTTGCGTAACTGTCTTTGCCAGTGCCTTCCAGGATCATCGGAGACGGGGCCAACTCCACTGTCCTGCTGGTCTCTGTCTCGGGCAGCGTGGTCCTGGTGGTTATTCTCATCGCAGCTTTTGTCATCAGCAGGAGGTAAGTGCACTAAAGCCACTCACGCCCCCACCCTCTTCCCAGTTTTTCTGAGGGAGCTTTTTGTCTCCTCCACACAAAGCTGAGTCTTTTGATTAGCATCATAAACACAGCATTTGCATTGCCAACTAGCTCCTCTTTGCTTTGATCTCCCAACACCCCTGCTGGAGCTGTGGGCCTTGGTGGCAGCCCTCACTGCAGAGAGTCCTAGAAAGACCCAGCTAATTCCAGGGAACCAAACTGAAAGCAGGCCATTGGGAGCTTTCTGGATTCTCTAGGCTAAAAGGTGTTATATTTACACCTCTCTTAAGTTATATTTACACCTCTCTTAAGCCTGGACTGATGGCCAAAGGCCAAAAACCCCCAGAAAACTTGGACCTCAACTTTGAGTTCTGCCGTCTGTCACCTGTGTTACTTCACATCTCTGAGGCTTTGTTTCCTTTTTGTGAAATAGGGTAATAAAATACCTGTCTCTAAGAGCTATTGACAGGAGAGTTTTGATAGGCAAAATAGATAATCCAGCACACAAGTGTCTCCCACACTGTAGACAGACACTTTACTATCTGAGCCACCAGGGAGATCCTTAGCAAGATACTGGTTCATAATAACAGTAACCAAAGCAAGGAAGCAGGTACTATGCTCCGTTTTCCCTTAGGGAAAGCCAGAGACTTTTCCAGAGAGTACCCTTTGAGTGCTTTGTGGGCATGGCATTGTTCTTGGAAAAGAATCTAAAACAGCAATTACTTATTCTATGAGAGTTTGCAGTCTAACTTGGTACTTGAAAAACAATCTAGAAAAGAGAACTAGAGCGAGTTTGACAGCATATTGTTTTTTGACCCAGTTTTTCTTATCTTGTCGTCGTCTCCACCTACTTTCAACACTGCCTGGAGCCTCCAGAAGTATGGGAGGGGTTTGGGGGGCACCCACTCCAGTACTCTTGCCTGGAAAATCCCATGGACAGAGGAGCCTGGTGGGCTGCAGTCCATGGGGTTGCTAAGAGTCAGACACAACTGAACGACTTCACTTGCACTTTTCACTTTCATGCATTGGAGAAGGAAATGGCAACCTACTCCAGTGTTCTTGCCTGGAGAATCCCAGGGACGGGGGAGCCTGGTGGGCTGCTGTCTATGGGTTCGCACAGTTGGACACGACTGAAGCGACTTAGCAGCAGCAGCAGCAGCCCGTCTTCCCTGTGTGTCCACATCTAGGCCTTCTTTGTTTCACATGTGGGAATCTTCCCCTTCTCCAACCTTCAGCCTCCTTATGCCATCAACTGTTCTATAAGGTGGGGCTTTTAAGAAAAAATGTAGAACCCAGGATATCAGAATGATCATCTTAATTATAAATCTTTTCGTGTTACAGAAGAGAAAACTGATACTCAGGAAACTGTAGTCCTTGTCCAGAATCACCCTGTTGCTTTAGCAGTAGATCTGTCACTGGACCACCTCAGCCATGCTTGGCCTCAGGCCGCTGTCTGTTGGCACTGTCTCTTTCTGCCTCTTTGGCTGGCCAGCTCATTGATATCAGAACACTGCCTTTGGCTATTTCCACTGGCCTGGGCCAGCCATCACGATATTCTCTCACTTTATGCTACATTATAATTAGGACGATGACCATACATCTTCGTTTGCCTGGGTGGTTTGAGTTGTCACACGTATTTATTAATATCATGTATCTATTCTCACTCTCCAGACTGTCCTGGAATATAGAGCTCAATCATCTTCACGTTCACATAGTATAGAAAAGCTCCTTATTGAGTGTGGGCACCTGCATTTGTCATTATGTCTGTTCTTCCTGATGCAAAGTCTGTTGGAGTACAGCACTGAATTTTGTCTTGAAGAAGTTAAATCCACCACATTCAGTCCAATTGCTCTCATACACTACACACATACAGACATACATCTAGACATGCCCACTGCCCTCTGTATAACAGTACACCTTAGACTTTGGAAACTTCACCTTGGCCTGAACAGAATTCTGAATTCCCAGAGTTCTTTCCTCCCCATGCTTTTGGTTTTGTAAGTCATTCAAGATGGACCTCTTTCTTGCCCATTGCCATTTGACTTTGTGCATATACACATGCCAGGCTCATAAACACATAAAAACTGCTCACCTTAACCTATATCCGTCTGACAGCAGGGCTGATAGAGCAGGATGGGAGCATATTGAAAGTACATCGGCATTTGCTTTCGGTATTATATATTTCTGCATTTGAAATTTTTACGGTGTATATTAAAACTTCTGTCATTGGAAAATAAAGATGTTGAATGGGTTGCCATCTCCAGGGCATCTTCCTGACCCAGGAATTGAATCTGGGTCTCCAGCATTGCAGGCAGATTCTTTACTGTTTGAGCCACCAGGGAAGCCCTTTTACTTTCATTACATATTTCTATATTTGAAGTTTTTACATTGTATATAAACTACTTGTGTTGTTGGAAAATAAAGACATTTAATAGTCAGAAGAGGAATAAAATCATTCATTACTGCCACCTCAAAAAAATACTTAACTGAAATTCAGCTCCCCAGAATGCTCAGAACCATTTGAGATAACACTTGCTTATAGAAAGTAGAAAGGGGACGACAGAGGATGAGATGGTCGTTCGGCATCACTAAATCAATGGACATGAGTTTGAGCAAATTCCAGGAGATGGTGAAGGGCAGGGGAGCCTGGCGTGTTGCAGTCCATGGGGTAGCAAAGAGTCAGACATGACTGGGCGACTGAACAACAACAGATCTCATCTTGAGTCTTAACCAAGATTTTGGTTGGGAGAATTCTCTAGTTGTAGTCTAGATTTCCTTTAGCATGACTTTCTTTGTTTTTTGCATTTTAAGTTGCCCTAAATACAGCAGTGAGATAGGAGTAATTAGAAATAGTTTGCCTCGTTATAAGTGTGGGTTTTTTTCCCCCATGTTCTTCTTTGACAGAAAAAGGAAAAGCAGATGAAAATGTAATGCAGGAAGACAAGTTTATTAAAATCTGTAGCTATAGAAAATAGCATCACAAGCTTGATGACTTAATTTCCTTTCTGCTTTTATTGAACACTTTATTATTTAAGGCAGGATTGATCGAATTTCCAATTATGAGTCCCCACCTTAGAGAATTGAGCCTGTCAAGTTACCCAGCCATGATTCCTGTACCTTCTTCCCCATTTAAAAAAAATAAGTCACTTTCCAAGGCTGATAAACACTGCTTGGTGATTGGTCCTCAATGGATCACTTTTTAGAAAATGAAATGTCAACCCTTTGGCCTCCTATTGATTCTTCTTTAGTGTCAGACATAAAGCTGTCAAGGAAAGGCTGCCTGGAGCCAGGTAGCTGACAGGCTTTGCAGTGGCGGGTGCACACTCAGCTGATTTTTTCCCGCGTGCAGGCTGTGTGCTCTGTCATGATGACCGTAGATGTTTGAATGGAATAAGATCGGGTGAGGAGAAAGGAGACAGGTATAGTGCAGACCAAAATCTGGTCCATGCTTTTAGTGAGGTACAAATGAAAGATGGTAAATGGTATGCCTAAAACCCATGCTGCAGTCAGCCATATGGGAAAGGAACAGATAAAACATCCTTGCCTGGGAAAGGATGGGGCTGCTTCTTGCCTCCTAGAGCCACGGATGCCAAGTGAAAGTGTCAGTTGATCTGATACTTTGTGATCCCATGGACTGTAACTTGGCAGACTACTCTGTTCATGGAATTTGCCAGGCAAGAACACTGGAGTGGGTAGCCATTCCCTTCTCCAGGGGATCTTCCCAACCTAGAGATTGATCCTGGGTCTCCTGCATTGTGGACAGATTCTTCACCGAGCCACCAGGGAAGCCTTGGATGGTTGATAGCAATTTGGATGCAAGAGAGGTTACCGCTGATATGGTGACTCCCTATACCTTTGTGTCTCCTATGATGACAGGGGAAATTAAAGATGTAAATGAGCAGAGACCCACACAGTGACAAAAATTTTAGTCCTCATGATTAGCTCAAAGAAAAATACTAGTTTTTGTCATTTAAAAAAAAAATGTTCTCAACCTCATAGCCAACGTCCTGCTAGTTTTTTTTTTTAACTATATAACAATTTTTTTTATTTCACTGTATTTACTTTATACTGCGAAGCCTGAGCTTTAGGCAAATCAGAGTTAATCTCTGATTTCTCCAATGAGAAGATCCACTTTTTCCTTTTGACCAACTTCGAAATGTAAAATTTGGGGATCTCAGCGAAAGCATCAGACTTCAAAGTTTATAAATTTTATTTATTTAAAATGATATACGGAATACATTGACTTAGACCTATTATATGTTTTTACCATGCACATTATGTTGAGGAAATTAACTTACATTTTTTATAAGCATCTTTGATCAGTGTCTTCCTGTGTCACTTATCATATAAGTTATAATTTAAGGATTCTGTCAGCTTTTCAGAGCATGTAATTATATCTACCATCTGGGGTTGTTAGAGGTACAGCATTTCTTATATTTATGTGATGTTGTCCCTGGAAATCTTCTCCTAGACCGCATATGTACATTCCATTGGCAACATGGCACCATTTCTTTGTACTTTTGTAGGTGTACATTTGTGGTTGCCACAGTATAACTACTTTATTGCTTGTAAAATTGATTTTTGACTGTTAGCAATGACATCATAAAATGCAGTGATAAGGTCATAACCTCAGTCCTAGTGACTGACTGTGTTAAATTCCTCTGACAACTCCCCCTACCCTTTTCTGTTAATGCTTCATCAGTTTACCTCCAGAAGTGTCCTGAATAGTCTTAATTTAGGTTGCTTTAGGTTAGTGTGTCTCCCCCAAATAGTATTTGTTTGTTTGTTTAGTATGTATGAGAAACACTTTTAAGAAAGGACTAGAATGCAAGACCAGCCCTTCTCTTCTAAAGGACAGATTGGTGATCAGACACAAGTATTGCCTGATAACCAGCCATAGGTGGCTTTTATACTGATCTTCTGATCATTGCTAGTGCTGCTGGGTTTCTAGTTATGTTAGGGTTATAAAGTACCCCACTTACCTGAATTAAAGAAAAAATAGTGAATTGATTTTTTTTTTGGTTGCCCTTGGTCTGCGTTGCTGTGCACAGCCTTTCTCCAGTTACACAGAGTGGGGGCCACTCTTCACTCGCATTGCTCAGGCTTCACATTGCCTGGCTTCTCCTGTTGAGGCACATGGGCTCTAGGCACAGGGCCTTCAGTGGTTGCAGGACGTGGGCTCAGGAGTTGTGGTGCATGGGCTTAATTGCTCCCAGGCATGTGATATCTTCCCGGACCAGGGACGGAATCCGCGTCCCCTGCATTGGCAGGCGGATTCTTATCCTATGTACCACCAAGGAAGTTCAGTAATGAATTGAGGTTAAGAAAAAAATGAAATGGCTGTGGCACAGTTTATAAAGGAGGGACACGGATGAAATTGCTGGCATCTTGTCTATTAAGAATTTGAGGCCTAGAGAAGAGGTTAAACAGTTAACTACAGAAGGTCACACAGCTAGTTAGTTAGTTGCTTGATCAGAACAGGAATCCATCTCTCCTGACTTCCAATATTGCGTCTAGAGAGATTATGTTAATGTCTTCTGAACTGGAAAATAGACCTACATCAAATGCTAACACTGACAGTTGTAGTGAACCAGAGCTTCAGGAGTGTCCTCCATGATGTGGTGTTGGTACATTTGTGTTCTGTGATTTGATGTGTTTCTAATGCATGCTATTAAGAAGTCAGACTTTGCAAGCTGGTGTTGTATTCTGAAGGTTCAGTTTTCTACTTTGGAGCTGAAACTCTTCTCATAATGCTAAAACAGTTACCATTCAGTCTCTATCTATCTCTCCTGGTGTCCTAATTGGAATATTATGATCACATAAGAATGAATACACTTAAATGTTAGCCTAAATTGGCTCTGATGAAGTCATGTAAATTTCTACAATTAGGGGGCAGATGGTACTGTGAGAACATTTCTAAACAACTTGTGTGCAATCGTACGGTTCACTTCCACCCATTTCAAAATGTTGCTTGTGAAGAGCATTTAGCCATCATTTGGTGCAGGAATAATGACAGCTTAAGGAAGGGGAAAAAGAAGGATGACTTCGATGAATCTTCGTGGGTGAAGCCATTAAACGCTGGAAAGGGTCCTCCTGGAGCCATGCTAGTTATTACATTGCTTTATCTTCTTTAATTTGCACTTTAGCTGAATAAATTACTTACCTTTTGCTAATTAGTTTTGGAACAGTGAACCCCATCAATCAAGTCTGTCGGCTTGATCAGGGAAGTTAGTATTTTCATAAAAGTGGGGTGTATATTGGGCCCTGCCACACTTCCCTCCACTACTTTGTTGGTTTTATGGGATAGTCAAGGAGCCAGGAGCAACATGTTGGTTTTGGGGGCAGCACCAGGGGCTCCTACTGTTCCTGGACATTGTCTGTTAATACCCCAATTCCAGTGGGCTTATTCACAGCTTTCAAAGTTTCGCCTGCAGACAAATCCCTTTAACTTAGTTGAAAGGTTGTGTATTTCCTTCTGAAGCATTCACTCACAAACCATTCCCCTCTTTACCAATTTTTTGTTTGTTTGTTTTTTTAATCAGCTTGCCCACATCTCAATAATTAGAAAATCTTCCACAAAGGTTCCCTTCTGTCATTCAGGTGATCTGCCTCAGATGTCAATTTCGCACCATTTTAGATGGTGTGGTTTCCTGTGGGCTGGCTGACCCAGTGATAAGCTCCAGTGGGCTTTCTTTCTCTGGACAATAAGGGACACATTGTCCTACCCTGAACCAAAGGAGAAAGGGTCATCAGGTGACAAAGGGAGAGCAGGACTGAGGCTTTTTAGTTTTCAAGGTATTATTAAGTAGCTAATAGGCTACAATTAGCCTTTGAACAGTAATCCTTGTGTTTCTTTGTCAGCATTCCTTGTACTCCACTAGAGACTTTTCCAAGTAACATTCCAAGTAAAGTTCCTTTAAAAATACACCTTCTCTTCTAATTTACTTCCTCCTTCTGTGTTTAGAAGTATGAGGAAGGGACGGGCAGTTCAACCTTATAATGAATGATTCTTGCCGTTTTGCGTTTCCTCTGGCTTTGCACAGATTTCATGAATGTGTTGATGGAAATCAGCACTCCTAGGCTTCTTGAACTGTTCTTTCTTCTGGTATCTATCAGGATTTTTGACGAACTCACTGACAATTTAAAGTTGGGACAAAAGCTTCCTTGCACAATGCATTTTTTTTTTCCTTTTTCTTTAAAGGAAAGAAATTCAGATCAGTATTCTTGATGTAAAGTGGTTTAAAAGATATACTTGTAATTTTAGATAATGCTTTTAGGAGCTCTGATAAGATATAATCTCCCAGGCTGGCAGGGCCCTATCGCACCCTTGAGACCTAGCCACGCGTTTCCCTGACATAAAATGTTTTCATAGACTCTGACCTAACACGCTTGTATTTCCTTTAAAAGGAGAGGAAAGGGGAGAGGCTTGGAGGGAACTACATCTTTCATACAAGCGTCTGATTTCAGGTTGTTTAAACCTGTTTAGCTTCTTTGATGAAGTGATGGCTTTTGAGAGCAAGTGGAATTCAATTTAAGTGGATTTACTGATATGAAATGTGCTGTTACTTATAATTAACTCTTGCCAGATATCATCATGTAACTTCATCTCCACTATGAGAGGCAGTGAGCTGGATGTGGCAGACACACTCCTATATTTGCTGGAGAGTCATGGGTGAATGACTTGCCCCTCTGCCTCCATCGTTCTCATCTGTACAGTGGGACTGGGCATGTGTCTGTCTGCCGGACTGCTTTCATAGGATTGTTGAGAAGATGCAATGAGATAATAGATGTGAAGGTTCTTTTAAAGGTTAAATGTAAAGTGAAAATGCAAGCTGTTATTTAAGACTGAACGACTTGCCTTCGAAGTGAACTCTAGTAACTTCTAAAGGTCTGAGGTCTGTGTTTACTAAGCTGGTCCCTGCTTTGCAAACTGTTAGGGGAGGAGATAATATGTGTAATGAGAGCACTTTGAAAAGTTAAATGCAGTGTAAAAAGACAAGGTATTATTATTTGCAAGGGAATTATACACACGGAGAGACATCTGTAGGCTCCGAGGGTCTGATTGCAGAGCCGGTTCCTGCGTTGCTGATAATTTGGAGAGGAATGTGGGTAGGAGCTGGGATACGTGACTGTGATTGGGCTGTTCTCTGGTCTGTGTGGCCCCCTTTCTTCCATGAGGGTCCCACCCTTCTCAGCTTGTTCAAGGTGCAGGGGTTCAGGTTATTGGATTCAGAGAGGACCACACTGCTTTGACCCTCTGTGGCCATCAGGGAATCCTTTGTCACCACAGGGCTTCAGTTCCCACATATGTAAGAGTCTTGACTGACCTCGTCTTTAAAGAGCTAAGAAAATTACAAGATGATTATAAACTGCAATGTAAACTTGACATTTTTGGCTGAAACATAAATGCACATATTTTATTCACTAATGTGGTCTCATTTCCCAACTTTAGAGAGCTCTAACATCAACTGAGTTGATTTTCCAGTTTATTTAATATATATACCTGTAGACACGGATCTTCCCAGGTGGCGCTAGTGGTAAAGGACCCACCTACCAATGCAGGAGACCTAAGAGATGCAGGTTTGATCCCTGGGTTGAGAAGATCCTTTAAAGGAGGGCATGGCAACCCATTCCAGTATTCTTGCCTGGAAAATCCCATGGACAGAGAAGCCTAACAATCCATAGTGTTGCAATCCATAGAGTTGCAAAGAGCTGGACAGGACTAAGACAATTTAGCATGCACACATGGACACATGTGTACATGTATGATGTATCAAGATTACTGATTAAAGCTTTATATATACTCAACGTTTCTTTTTCCCAAGACTTTTTATAACCAAGTCAGGTATCACTCCTATGGGACACTGAGAGTAGAATGCCAACTGTAAGACCATACACTGTCTTTTAGAAAAAAGAATTAGCTACAAATGGAAACTTATTTTTACTCTTGCAGTATTGTCTACAAACTCTTAAGGAATATAATCCAGTATGAAGCAAATATTTACCTCTTAAATTGTCATTAATAATTTAGGAATTTGTATGCAGCAATTGAAGCCAATAACCACAAAACTATTGTTTTAAGGATATCATATAACATGATAATGAGATAATGAGGGTGTGTGTGTGTGTGTGTGTGTGTGTGTGTATGTGTGTGGAAGTGGTTATTGTGGTGAAAGCAACAGGACTTACTGTTGTTGATCACATACTGACCATTATTGCCTTGTGCAGAATACACCAAGGGAAACTTATTTTCCATTTAACTTTTTATTTTGCTTTGTAGTATAGCCGATTAACA
>SJYC01135687.1:0-11734 GCA_006408675.1 Madoqua kirkii
GTGTGTGTGTGTGTGTGTGTGTGTGTGTGGAAGTGGTTATTGTGGTGAAAGCAACAGGACTTACTGTTGTTGATCACATACTGACCATTATTGCCTTGTGCAGAATACACCAAGGGAAACTTATTTTCCATTTAACTTTTTATTTTGCTTTGTAGTATAGCCGATTAACAATGTTGGAACAGCTTCAGGTGGACAGCAAAGGGACTCAGCCAGATATATGTTTCATTCTCCCCCAAACCCCACTCTTATCCAGGTTGCCACATAATATTGAGCAGAGTTGCTGTGCCATACAGTGGGACCTTGTTAGTTAGCCATTTTCAATGTAGCACTATTTACATGTCAATATCAAACTTAGAGAAACTAAGTGGGGAAATTATATGTGGGGAAATTAGCCAGTAAATTATAATCTATCTTCAACACAATAAATTTCTCCTGAAGATTTAAAATTCTAATTATATTGTAAAATATTTGCTTTATCACCTCAGTTTAATACTGTGGTTAAGAGTAGACTCTGGACTCTGCTTGTATTTGAAACCATTGTTTCCTATTAATATCAAGGTGACAAGTTATTCACCCTATTATTTTACCTCCCATAAACCTCAGTTTTCTTATCTGTGAAATGTGTATACTACCTGACTTATGGTAGCAAAGAACTTGTGGTTTCCAGCTTCTGAAAATATATATATTTTTTATTTTTTAATAGACGGAGTAAATACAGTAAAGCAAAGCAAGAAGCAGATGAAGAGAAACATTTGAACCAAGGTACAGAAAACTGGGATAAAAGTAATTTTATTTTTAGAGCATTTCATGTGTTTTCAGTTTAGAAATGTCTAAATAATATTCATTTGACTATTAATATTATATTCTGTTCATGGAATTATCCAAATAATATACTTCAGCATATCTAACTAAAATAGGTGATTGGTATTTGTTTAAAGTGAGATTAAAGATGGAGATTGGGGGATTTCCTTAAGTGTTTTTTCTTCTTATTTTCTCCTCTACCCTGAAAAAGTTTTGGTAGCTGGCTCAGTTTTGTAGCTTGGTGGCAATATTTAACAGGTATCAATTTTTCTGAAGTAAAAATTTGGGGACAAATACAATAAGGAATTGAACACACACAGCAGAATTTGTGCTATGGAAATCGAGACTGTCAATATTTCTTTGGTGGACTTTAGTTATTTTGATGTTCCAAGTGGCTCCAAAGAGTAAATTCAAAGAACTGAATGACTTGAGGAAGATAGACGACTCTGAAAAGGATAGTGGTTAGTGACTCTTCAGGAGTATTATCCCCTAGAACTTGCTTGTAGGATGGTAAGTCTTTATCTGCACCATCCAATTCATTAGCCAGTGACCACACACTGTAGGATACTTGAAAATTAGCTAGTTGTGAATAAGGAAGTAAATTTTTAATTTCATTTAATTTAACTAATTTTCATTTAAATAGTACCAAGTGGTTAATAGCTACCCTGTTAGCAGGGGGCAGGGCAGGAAGAATAATCTTGAGAAAGATTTTTTTGGCTAGAGCATAGCAAGTGATGAAGGGTCATGGAGTATCCAGTAATTTTCCCTTTGTTCATCTTGTTCCTTTGCTAAAACCACACTTTCTCATTTGCATGTAGTATGTATTTTTAATAACAAAAATGATATAATTTTTTTTTTTTTGAGATGAGGACAAAACTGACAGTCTTGGGAAATCAAAGGGATTGGGCCAACCTCTCAGTGCCCCAAAGCTCCAGGAGCTCCAGAAGGGAAAGGCAAGGTGTGAATGCCAGTGGAAAGTTCCCACTAATTTCTAATGCATCTTGTCCCAGACATCTCTGGCTGCCTAAGTGCTCACATTCTGAATTCAGCTTACAAGTGACTGTAGGGTGTGGTTGAATTACCCTTCCTGGTATTCAGAGCATTCATGATTCAGCTACAGTATTTTCTTCAATAGAAGTGTCCAGGTGAAATTCAGTGTCTTTGCTTCAGCATCTTATTTCCAAAACTGAATAAAAGTTGAACTCCAATATAGAGTTTGCATTTTCAAATCCACTAGTAGATTAATTATCCCTCTTGTCCATTTAGCCTAGGCTTATTTTGTTTACTGTTATCAATTGTTAGTGGATATGGGGCAAAATGTGACACCCTCTAGCCCGACCATTTCAAACAGTTTCTGAATCTTCCCTAGGGGAAGAAAGCTGGAGATGGTGGATAGGACTTGAGCAGCTGATTGGGACAATATATTTTTAAAGTCATTTTTGTTGCTTTCAATTATTTATTTATTGGCTGTGCCACGTGGCTTGTGGAAGTCTTAGTTCTCCAACCAGGGATCAAACCCTCACCCCCTGGGCTGGAAGCATGGAGTCCTAACCACTGGACCACCAGGGAAGTCCCCAGGACAACAATGTTTCACTAACACATTCCAAACTCCCTTATGGAGACTCTCTTTCCCTCGGCGGGATAGGTGGTTTTTAAAATGTCATCCTTGAAGTATGAAGGTATTCCAGGAACTCTGTAGAGCGACAACCTCTTATGTAGCAAATAATTCTTGTTTACCTGCTAACAAAACAGAGAGCGAGACTTTAAACATATTTCTATGCTATTTTCTCATGCTAAGAAAACTTTTCCTGTGCCGAGTATTTTTAGATCCAGAGAATTTCAGTTTATTAGTGGTTCCTAAAAAGTGTTCGGGCTTGCCAGGTAGCACTAGTGGTAAAGAACCCACCCGCTAATGCAGAAGATGTAAGAGATGCAGGTTCGATCCCTAGGTCAGGAAGATCCCCTGGAGGAGGGTATGGCAACCCACTCCAGTATTTTTGCTTGGAGAATCCCATGGACAGAGGAGCCTGGCTGGCTACAGTCTATAGCATCACAAAGAGTCAGACAAGACTGAAGCAACTTAGCATGCACTCATAGAAGTGTTCTGCCAATCTTTTGCATGTCTGTTCCTCAGGTGTTAGAACTTACGTGGATCCCTTTACATATGAAGATCCTAACCAAGCAGTTCGAGAATTTGCCAAAGAAATCGACGCATCCTGCATTAAGATTGAAAAAGTCATAGGAGTTGGTAAGTCTGTATCTATAAGCCTGTTTTCTTTGTGAATACTAAATATAGATATATGTGGATTACATAAAGGCTTATGAATATACTGTGTGTGTCTATATATGTAAATAGCTGTGTACCTGAAGTTTCCTTAATCTACATAAAACACCAGCACAGTGCTCAGTGTGTAATAAACATTCCACGAATGCTAGCTATTATTCTTTTACTTTTAATGTGTTTCTGGTTCAGAGTGAATTCTTTTTCTCTCTCAAAGGTGAATTTGGTGAAGTATGCAGTGGGCGTCTCAAAGTGCCTGGCAAAAGAGAAATCTATGTGGCTATCAAGACACTGAAAGCTGGATATACAGACAAGCAGAGAAGGGACTTCTTAAGCGAGGCCAGCATCATGGGACAGTTTGATCACCCGAATATCATCCACTTGGAAGGAGTTGTCACCAAATGTACGTGGGTCGCTCCCTTTACAAAGCCAAGTTAGAAGTTGCTGGCAAATTAAACACACATTTTCTTTCCAGGGAAATGACAGATGGAACAGACCCACTGATTGCTAATAGGAGGAAATCAGTGCAGGACAAGTCATTAATCTTGTAGTCAGTTCTAAATGGGTCTGTGCTGTAGGCTGATACTCTATTTCCAAAGCAGCTTGTGTGAGATTTTAGCAAAATTAATATTGCAGATTTTTAGTATGCCTCGCCATCTTTCAAATGTTTGCTAGACCAAACTGATTGTCACAGGGTAGGCGCAAGCAGATGGTAAGCAAAATAAATTTTAAGTACTTTTCCTATAAAACACTACAGAACTTCGCCACACCTTGTGCTCGAAGCTTAGGTTCCAGATGCGAGGAGTGCATCCTGGAAATCTGTTATACTGGGGGATTTGCTTGTCTGCTCGGCCTGATTTATGGCAGTTGCAGTTCAGCACCTATTTCCAGTAACACCTGGTTGAACCTTCCTTTTTTTAGTCCATTAGCATTCGCTGAGCCCGTGAACCACGCTTCAGTTAAAATATGACACAGCTCAACAGATGCATTTTGCGAAGCAAACCCTGAATACATCTGTAAGGCTGGCTAAGACCCACTTATAAAGCACCACAGGAACAAGGCAGGTGAAATGGTTCCTATTGAAGGTGGCTATATTCCAGAAGTCTTAGTACCTACTACAGTTACTACAAGTCAAGGATCGTGTAAGCCTGGGGCTATGTCTCCAGGAAGCCAATGTACCATTTGATTCCAGGTGCCTGGTAAAAGCGTCCTCCATCAACCGGTGCAGAGTGGTGGCTGCAGTGGGTGAAGTGGGGCGATTTAAAGAGTATAAACATTAGACATTAGGTCTGGGGCAAAGAGGTCAATAACATGCAAGGGTACACAATCTTTAGGCAGGGAAAATAAGGAATTACTAGAAAGTCGCGGCAAATATACATTCATTTAGAGGTCCTCAGACTTCATCAGATTACTGGAAAACTCACTGAAACACTTTCCTGGACCTCATCCTCAGAGGTTTGAATCAGTGGTTAGGGGCCCATGAGCTCACGATCTAAAGAGCTCCAGGTCAACCACGCTGTAGTCCTTGGGACCACTCTTTGAGTCTCTTTGGTCTAGTGACCAAAGATTTGCACACCATCTTCTGCTAGTAAATTGTGAGGTCTTGACTGGTTGCTCAAGCTCTCAGTTTCCTTATCTGTAAAACAGAGATAAAAATAGAACTTGCCTTATAAGGTTGTTTTGAATGAAATAATTAGGGTGTATGGCATAATGCTTATATAGCCAATTAAAAAAAATTAAGTGTTAACTGGTACTGTTATGTCTTAAGGAGTACATCTTTCCCCCAGCTTTGGAATCCTTTTAAAAAGGAACCTTGGTGCTAAGGGTATATAATTTTCCACCTAAGGTGAAGGCTATAATTAGCATAGAATAGCTCTATTTGCTTTTTAAGATTAGTTTTACAGACAGGATTTTTTTTTTTTTTTTTAGCCTGTGGCCTCTGGGCTTGCCCGGAGCCCTTCACTTCCTTAATTAAAAGATAACATTCCCTTTAAATACTTCTGCAGGTCCATTTTCTCACAAGGAGGCTCTGTTCAGCTTGGGGTGTTTTTCCTGGGGCAGACAGTGATTTTTGTAGCACCTCTGCAGAAGAGAGAAGAAACAGGGGATCTTTGTGCTAAAATCCCACCGTGCCTCTGTAAAACCCGTAGCTATTACAGCTGTAACTGTTATAAATGACTAGATGCATTTGCATAATGCAGTTGTCAATGAATTAAAATGATTTAAAATTTCTACCAGAGGAGCTGTCCCCTTCCCCCACTCCTCCCCTCCCACCTCTGCATCCCTGCCTGTTCTGGGGATGGGTATGCCTCCACCCAGGAGTCCAACCAGGACCCATCTTTTAAGCCCCTCTGTGCCGATGCAGACATTCATCTTTATTTATCTTGTAGCGCTCATAGATTCTGACAAATGGATACTTTTAATAAACAGGAAAAGGAATGTAGAAAAATTGTGAAGATGATGCCAACTGTCAGATTAGGGAGGTGTAAGGGTAGAAAGGCGAAGTGAGAGTCTGAGTTCCTTGAGTAACTTTGTAAATGGTCAGAGACTATAAATTCTCACCACTACCCCCCTCTCTTTAGAACCTTGTGCTCTCTTCCCCACATTTCCAGAGGGGCCTGGTGAAACGGAAGTAGGTATTAATGTACCGCAAGGGGCATCACCCTTTCTCATGAGTTGACAAAGTAGCATTTGATTGAGGCAGGTTCATTAAAACTCATTTAGATACATTTGTTCTGTGTGGTCCGTAGAGGGTCAGTGAGTCTAAGGACTCAGGGCTTCCTATTTATATGATGGAGGATGGCAAGGCAGTCAGGGACCTCTCCCAGCAGCCAAGGGAAAAGAGATTAGAAGCGATTTTATTCATCCTTTAGTCCACACGGAGATTCCTGTTTCTTCTGTCCAGTTTCCTTCATCCCTTCTAAATAAAATGTCCAAGGTGTTGTTTCCTAATTCAACATGTTTGCTTTGAAAGATTTCTTCAGCACAACACCCAATGCATAACCAAAAAACAAATTGATAAATAGGGCTTCACTGATATTAAAAACTTCTGCTCTTCTAAAATTTGGCGTTTGAAATGAAGACGTATTCCCTTTATCTATGCCAGTAGAGAGTCTAATTTGATAGGGTTAGGGTGGAAAATGTATCCGTTTAGAATAATTCTGGGGACTTTCAGGCAGTGACACATCCCAGTCCAGTTCCTATGATTAAGTCATAACCACAAGAACAACAATGAGTATTTTTGATAAGTCAAAACTTAGTTTGATTTATCAAACTAATATTTTATTTTCCTCCTGAGGACTCTCTTTTATTCTCTTTGTTTTACCCCTGCTGCTGCTGCTGCTGTTGCTAAGTCGCTTCAGTCCTGTCTAACTCTGTGCGACCCCATAGACGGCAGCCCACCAGGCTCCCCCGTCCCTGGGATTCTCAAGGCAAGAACACTGGAGCGGGTTGCCATTTCCTTCTCCAGTGCATGAAAGTGAAAAGTGAAAGGGAAGTCGCTCAGTCATGTCCGACTCCTAGCTACACCATGGACTGCAGCCTAGCAGGCTCCTCTGTCCATGGGATTTTCCAGGCAAGAGTACTGGAGTGGGGTGCTTGCCTTCTCCGGCTTTACCCCAGCCTTAGTAAAATAGCAAAGACTTACTTTCGATTCCCTCTTCACTCCCATAAAAGAAAAAGTGAAAATGAAAGTCACTCAGTCATGTCTGAGTCTTTGTGACCCTACAAATAACTTTAGAAAGAAGGAACTTCAAACCTTGAGTCCATTGCCAGGGATTAAGAAACTAAAGAGCCATCCTTATTTCCTAAGGTCCTCAGAAAGAAAACAAAAGAGAAATCGAAGTGTGTCCCCACATCTCCAAACCTTAAAATCATTTTGATTTCTTTACTTACAAAGGGGACTGGGGGTGCACAGATGTTCCAGTCCTGAACTAAAATTGCTGCTAGGATGAAACCACTTACTGACCCTTTCCTGTGATGTTGTTGCTGCTGCTGAGGCTGGCGTCTTAAAGAAGCAAATAGACTGAGTGTATTGATAGATAGGAAAAGGGAAAAGAAAAGCTATAGCCCCTGACCTGAGTGAGGCAGGGGGAAGAGCTAACATTGTACATACTTGAGCTTTAAGATGAGTTCCAGGTAATGAAGTATTCAGCATAGCTACTGCTCCTGGAAACTTGGGTTTCTCTAAATAAGTAAAAAAAAAAACAAAAAACAACAAAAAAAAACCCAACCTTTCTCTGTTCATTGATTCCTTTAGCATTGCACAATTGTCTCTCGTCTCTTCTGGGGGCAAAATTAATTAATTATCCTAAAGATTTTTTTTTTCCTTTAAATGGGTCATTTATCTTCTTCTCCATTTGCTTGAGAGAGCAAATACTCATCACATGCCCCTGGGTACTGGAGGCCACTTTAGCTAAAGACCTTGTCAACAGGCTACCCAAAGGGTTAACCTTCCAGATGGAATTTAAACCTACTCGTCCTTTTAATATTTCATTCCTAGCTCCCCACAGCTGAGGCATAAGCTTGGCTTGTTTTAATTAAATTAGATCGCACAAGACAGGTGTCTTGGCAGGAAAATTGTGCACAGCCCATTTTTATCTCATTAACTGCAGTGCTCATCAAGGGTTTTGTGTTTTTCTTTCTGGAAACTCTAGGTAAACCAGTAATGATCATAACAGAGTACATGGAGAATGGCTCCTTGGATGCATTCCTCAGGGTATGTAACTACTTTATATTAAACCCAAGAATGTTGGTATTTAGAAAACTCTAACACACTCTGAATGTGTGTTCTGTTTGGTTGTACACAGACCTTTTTTAATGGGGCAGAGGAAGAAGAGGAGAAATAGAGAATGATGTGATTTTTAAAGGCTCTTTACTAGTCCATGTTCAAGGAGGGTAGCATTTGATTTATTTTTGTATTGTGGGCTGTTGGAGCCATAGATTCATTACCGATGGATAATTTCCATCTATCACAGTAAGCAAACCCAGCTCCTTGCTCTACTCATAAATTAGTGACTTTGGTCCAAAAGGCCCGGAAATCGTATTGAATTTCACTGCACAGCGGATACAGATATCAAAAAAGATCCAAGTAATAAATGCTTCATGAAAATTAATTAGGCTTAATGTTAATGAGATTGTACCATTCCTTTCCTCTGCAGAAGAACGATGGCAGATTTACAGTCATTCAGCTGGTGGGCATGCTTCGTGGCATTGGGTCTGGGATGAAGTATTTATCTGATATGAGCTATGTCCATCGAGACCTGGCTGCACGGAATATTCTGGTCAATAGCAACTTGGTCTGCAAAGTGTCTGATTTTGGCATGTCCCGAGTGCTAGAGACGATCCGGAAGCAGCATATACCACGAGGGTAAGAAGGATTTGTGACCTCTGAGCTTTGACTCTAATGAAACTGTTCCTCTCATTTGATGTTTAAGCCCTTTATGATATTTATAAGTTACTTCATCCTTCAGAGCCTCTTCATAGCTATGCATCCATTTTAAAACCATGTTTCCAAGAGGAATTTTGAAATATGCTCTAGATGTATGATCACAATTTAGAGCATCACATTATTGTATTTTTTCACACTAAATCTACTTTGTTTCCTTCCTTTCTTGCAGTTAGTTAGCTTTAGATTTTATGCATGGTTCCTTTTCATTATTTTTTTTTTAATCTTATTTTAAACAAGACAGAACAATGTTTCTAGTCAGCTGCCTACCGAATCTGAGAATGTATATACAGGATTTATAAAACATTTACACTATACAAGGTTTCCCAGTATCTAATGGCCTGCATTTTACTACTAGTAGATAAGCTGGGATTAAGGCATGGTGAAGAGTTATCAGTATATAGTTAATGGCTTTGCTATCTTAGCTGGACAATCTGAATATAAGATACTAATGGAATAAACACAGAATCATAAAAGTTATTGGCCATTAGGGCTGACAGTGTTAAAATCAACATGAAGCAGACCAGCCATTTTCCTCCTTTAATGCTAACCATTTTGCATCTGTAATAGTAAGCATTAGGATTTTTTTCGTATAGTTTGGTGTGTGTGTGTGTGTGTTTTCTGGTAGTGTTCCATTTCTATGGCTGCAGTTTTGATTCTTACATACACCATCTCCAAAATTTTAAGTCCATTCATTCAGGAAAGAATATACATTTGTCAGTGCTAAAGACTTTTTATTTCCCCCCAGTAGTTGCATAAAGGAAAGTACAAAGAAGCTTCTTGAATGATACATTTATATAGCCAAAATATTTAAGGAAGGGTGCACAAGTGTCTCACTGCATGGAACAAGCATAAATGTAATAGCAGTGTAAAGTATAATGAATCAGTGAAATTTATGGTACTGTTTATTGCCCCTTTAGTAGCCCTAATGAAGCAAAGAAGATTTTTAAATGATGTCCTCTTGAACAGCTTAAGGGTCTGAATTAAAGTTGAATTAATTTCCCCAGATGGAACCCTAAGAAATTTGAAACTCCATTAAAAATACCTTGCACATAAGCATAATCAAGAAGAGACATTTGAGACCTTTAAACTTTTGGGGGGTAATATTCAATTGCTTTACCATTTTTGCAGGTGTCTTTTAAGAAAATTAAATAATCAAAATCCTGCCCTCCCTCCATTAAAATCAGTAATGGCTCTAGCATCTGGTACTATTTGACTTCCTCTAAAAGCCTGTTCAACATATTATCTTCTAGCTAAGTTAGACATGTTTCTCATGTTCTGTCAGCATTGGATGACAGTGGAGAATATAGAAATATTCATATTTAACTTTCTTAGTTCGTGATTTCTGAAGCAGTACTAAGTATTGGTTTTGTGCTGCTGGGTAAGAGAATCCAACAAGAAGTCAAAATTACTGTCAGCTGCACGTTCATTGGTATACACCACAGGTAATGTGTATTTTGTAAAACTTAAAATATCCTTTCTACTACAGTATTGCCTTAAGCAGAGCCCAGATAATAGGTTGGCTTTTAAAAAAATAATTAAGGAGATTAGTTGTTTACTTCCCCATAATTTAAGAAAACATATGAGAACTGTCTCAGCATTTTAGTTAGAATAAACAAGTAAGTATCTTTTGATTGTTTGGAAAGCTATCTCAGGAATGCTGTTGTCCTGCTTGGCACACAGTAATAACATTCAAAAACTGTAACATTCAGAAACTAAAAGGGCACATCAATGTACTTGGGAAATAATCTAGAGCTTGGATGTTCACAGGGTGGCAAGATTCCTATCCGGTGGACTGCACCAGAAGCAATTGCCTATCGTAAATTCACATCTGCAAGCGATGTATGGAGCTACGGGATCGTTATGTGGGAAGTGATGTCCTATGGAGAGAGACCTTATTGGGACATGTCCAATCAAGATGTGAGTCTTTATGTTCTGAAAGATATGTTTTTTGAGATGCAAGAAATTTCATGTTAATGGGCTTCCCTAGTGGCTCATAGGGTAAAGCATCTGCCTGCAATGCAGGAAACCTGGGTTCAATCCCTGTGTCAGGAAGAGCCCTGGAGAAGGAAATGGCAACCCATTCCAGTACTCTTGCCTGGAAAATCCCATGGACAGAGAAGCCTGGTAGACTACAGTCCATGGGATCGCAAAGAGTCAGACATTGCTGAGCGACTTCACTTTCACTTTCATGTTACCACATGATGGAGTAAGTATTGAGTATGAACTGATACATTAAACTCCAGGGTCTTAATACAAATGTGTCTAGTAATCTAGCTAAAATTTATGGTCATTGATTTCAAGGACCAAAACTACAAAGCCTAAATAGCATAGACAGATTGATAGACAGATAGATGCATAGCTCAACTGATTAGTGATATGGAACAGTATTTTTACTTGGTTAGCTTTCAAGTTCATACAAAATTAAACTTTGAGTGTTAAGAAAATGCAAGGATATATGAAAAACACATTTCACACTCAGTGAAATTGACATGAAAGTTTTATTGGAAGAAAACTAGTGAATATTTTAAAGCTGGCAAAATTATAATTAGAGCTTGCCCCTTGAGGACTCTAAAATAAAGCTTCACTAAATGACCCTTTGTAAATTATGCACATCCCTTTAAATGTACCATCTGGACTACTTCGTATGGGAGTATCCACAGTGCCTGCAATTTTAGAAAAGCATTCAATAATGACACTAATAAGATTCCAGAGTAATAGAATTTAATTACAAACATCTCCAGTGAGAAAGAAAAACAAAAACAAAAACAAAAACCTAGACATTGCCCCTTGAGGACTCTAAAATAAAGCTTCACTAAATGACCCTTTGTAAATTATGCACATCCCTTTAAATGTACCATCTGGACTACTTCGTATGGGAGTATCCACAGTGCCTGCAATTTTAGAAAAGCATTCAATAATGACACTAATAAGATTCCAGAGTAATAGAATTTAATTACAAACATCTCCAGTGAGAAAGAAAAACAAAAACAAAAACAAAAACCTAGACCAGGGGGTTCTTCTTAGGATACTTACTAGCTATTTCTAGGAAAGTATTAGTTCTAGAAGAGTTGGAAATCAGAACAAAATAAAATGGTCATTTTTAAAACGTTCCTAATATTTTTGGGTGAGGTGAAATATTAGCATCTAGTGTGTTTATGAATAGGTGATACTCAATTCATTAATAAAAACTATTTTAGAAAAAG
>SJYC01135689.1:0-83637 GCA_006408675.1 Madoqua kirkii
TTTTTTTTTTTGCTAGGTGATTAAAGCCATCGAGGAAGGCTATCGGCTGCCCCCTCCAATGGACTGTCCCATTGCGCTCCACCAGCTGATGCTAGACTGCTGGCAGAAGGAGAGGAGCGACAGGCCAAAATTTGGGCAGATTGTCAACATGTTGGACAAACTCATCCGCAATCCCAACAGCTTGAAGAGGACAGGGACCGAGAGCTCCAGGTCAGCCCTGCTTCTTAATAGGGACGTATGAAAGAGTACCTCGCTGGCGGCATGCAAGTGGTGACTCACTTCAATTTCTGGCTTTAGTCAGAGGCCACGTCACAGCCACCTGGGTGGCCTCTTCCTCCTTGAGTGGAGTATTTCAGGTAGTTTTCTGTTCGTCATTTTGAAGAGCCTTGTACCTGTCAGGCCTCAAACAAAAGTCAGAAAAACAAATGTTTAAAAAAACAGCAACAAAGGAAAAGCTCAAGTGCTTATTTTGTGAGATTGGAACTGAAAACTCAAGAGGGATGAAACGTACTTTTGGAAGATAGTCAGGCTACTAGATGCTATATTTTGAAAGGGGAAGAAACATAGGAACAAAAAATAAGGATTCCAAGACAGCTCTAAGTTGAGTTAATAAAAGGTGAATTGAGGCAAGAGATTCACTGGTTTTGGTTCTTAAAGTTGCTCTTTTTTGAGTCTTTCAAGAGGAGAAGGAAACAGGATCAAATTACAAACATGCAGATGAATATTTGAGAAAATAATTTCTTCACTGGAAGGGGCCTCCCTGGTAACTCATAGGTAAATAATCCACCTGCAATGCAGGAGCCACACAAGATGCAAGTACGATCCCTGTGTCAGGAAGATTCCCTAGAGGAGGGCATGGGAACCCACTCCATTATTCTTGCCTGGAGAGTCTCAGGGACAGAGGAGCCTGGCAGACTACAGTCCGTAGGGTGGCAAAGAGTCAGACATGGTTAAAGGGACTTAACACACATATATGCACTTCATTTGAAAGAGCAAAAAAAGAAGCATTTCAGTCCAGAGAGAAGATAAAGATATTGCAAGTGACCTAAAATAAAATCTTCCATCATTTCTGGCCTATTTTTGGTTCTTCTCTTCCCCAAGAGGAAGAAGTAGCTAGTTTCTTCTGTTCCAAGGTAAACTCCCCCAACTCTATATCTCCAGCTCCCGATCCCCTGTATTTTGTCTGAAGGTCCAAGTCCAGTTCTTTGGTACTTGAGGCTTCTCCTGGTAGCATGCTAACTCTGTATAGTGCTTTGCACCAAAAGGCAGAACAAACTGAGTTATTGGATATACTTTTCTCACTTCTGAATTTTTCTCATTGATAGTACTTACAGAGCTTTGATGCTTCTTACTGCTTGCTGATAACGGGATGTAGTATAGCATGGTATGTGATTCAGCACAAAATTAGGCAAATGTCACGGTGTTCTACACAGAGCACAAAGGCTTCCAGAATAAACTTGAGAATGACCCTTAGAATTAATTAATAGTCAGTAAGGATATTTTTCATTCTAAGGTCATTTTAACCTTGTCGGGTACCTAGTGCCTCCATGTTGCTCTTCTACTGCTCTTGGTTAAAGTTAGAAGTAAATGTAAACTTTTTTTTTTTGTCCATTAACAAACATTCCTGGTAAACACACTAATGTCTCAAACTCTATGTGGCCATATTTGTTACTGGCTCAAAATTGGGAAAAGAATGAAATCTTGATTATTCTTACCATAAAAACCTGAAGAATATTGCTTGGAAAATTTGATTTAATTAATATAGTGGACAAAGAGAAAGGTCACAAACAAGCTATTATTTGGACAGAACTGATTGATAAAACAAGTTTTTGTTAATATACTTATATAAACTAGAGGTTATGCAAATCAAAACAACTTAGGTAAAAATTAAAATAAAAAATGGATTGGATTAATTCTACTATGTAGAAAGTTAGGCCATTAGATAGGCTTGTTTTTTGTTTTTTTATAAGAAAAGGATTTTTTTGGTTGAAATTTCAGGATGATAATATAATTCTGATTTAGATGTTCATGTTCAAGGAACAAGGAACAGGATGAAAATCAGATCAAAATGTTAAGAGCAACCACATTCTGTAATTTCTATGGAAAGGAAGTTTAAGAAAATAGAATTTAATAAGTAGCAAGGTTGTTATGCAGGAAATTATAGTGAAGGTATATAAAATACCCTATTAATGTTTATCCTATGGTTAAGGAGTTTGATGATCAAGATGACTAATTCACTTAATAAATATTTCCCATGAATAGGTTATTTATTGTTTACCAGTTTCATGAAGGATGACAGATCACTTATGTTGAACTCTAGTTGCTCTCGATGGTGATCTAATGTAAAACACCTGGCCCGAGAAATGTGTCAACTAATAAATAAGTTAATAAGAAGTGCTTAGAATTTGTTGAAATGATTCCTTAGGAGCCCCAGCAAAGGAAGACGAGAAGCACATTCCACAATCCACACAGTGATCAAAGTGGCCATTCTTCCTGCCAGTCTTGGCACACGTGCTGGTCAGGCTGGGTTGATTAAAGAGGGGATTAACTCCCTGCTGTCCCGTTTGTTTGAATGAACTGAGCCTGCCTGCAAACCTGGCTGGAAACATGCCGGACTTGAACTCTCAGTGTTCTCTCTGCTTCCATCAAGTCTGGCAGGTTGCAAGCTCTCAGTTTTCCTTACTTATCCTTCACTAAGGTTTCCATAGCTGCTGAACTGAAGTCTGTGATATTCTGTCCTGGCAGGGACTGTCTTTCTGCAAAGACTGAGCCAGTTTCAGCAACAAGGGCCGCCCCCACCCTCTAACCCCCCAACCTTTGCCCCAGGCTAGGTTGTTAAAAGACCTGCTCTGATCCTTAATGCATTAAGAGGTCCACATAAAACAAATGCAGGAAATGAAGTTCAAAACAAGTAGGATGATTGAGACATGCTTTTGCAGCTTTATGAAATTAGGGTTGAAAAATAACATGATGACGTTTGTCGCTGGTGATTCTATCTAAAGTCTGTTCTTGGTACTTTGGTTCCCCTCCCCAGTCTTGGACCATCTGATTTCTGAGTCATGCTATCTCACTGATAAATCGTCTATACTTTCTCATTCCATTTCCAGACCTAACACTGCCTTGCTGGATCCAAGTTCCCCTGAGTTCTCCGCCGTGGTATCAGTAGGCGATTGGCTCCAAGCCATTAAAATGGACCGGTATAAGGATAACTTCACTGCTGCTGGTTATACCACATTAGAGGCTGTAGTGCACATGAACCAGGAGTAAGTACTCAGCGATGTAACACAAAGGGTAAATCTAGATTTAATAGTATTTTCCTTTTCTTTTTTTTTTTTTTTGCTTTGAGCTGCATAATCATCCTACTCATTTTTTTTTAAGAAAACTGGAATGCCTTTCATTTTGATTGATTGAGTGTAATTTTGCACAGCCTCTATAAAGCACCTACATTGTTGCATTCAATTGCTTAATTAAACATTTTAATACACCTGCCTTGTTGTGCTGTATTAATTGTGGCTGATTCAAATGTGTGTCTGCATGAAGCACGGAAGAGATTCTCAGCCCTCATCCTATCTTCCTCTCCCTCTTTTTTCCTCCCCCTACTTACAGTGACCTGGCCAGGATTGGCATCACAGCTGTCACACACCAGAATAAGGTCTTGAGCAGCGTCCAGGCAATGAGAACCCAAATGCAGCAGATACACGGCAGAATGGTTCCAGTCTGAGCCAGTATTAAATAAACTCAAAACTCTTGAAATTAGTTTACCTCATCCATGCACTTTAATTGAAGAACTGCACTTTTTTTACTTCGTCTTCGCCCTCTGAAATTAAAGAAAAAAAAAAAAATCTGCAGCGTTGCTTGGTGTACAGATTGCTGAAACCGTGGGGCTTACAGAAATGACAACCGTCATTTGAATTAGACTTGGAACAAATTGTTTCTCAGAAATACGTCCGTCCATCACTAATCTGTAAATTACATGTACCTATATAAATAGACCACTGCCTCCGAGTTTCAGTGCCGTATTTGCTGCCAGACGCTGAGCTTCTCTGAGACATCCTCGATCGTCTCTTCATTTGGAATTACAACCGTAGTATTTTGTTTGTGGCATAAACTACAACCCATCCTTCTTTCACTGGAATGAAGACCGTGCCCAGGACCATTTTTTGAAAGGACCCAGTTGTGACTTTTAAGGCGTGGTTCGTACAATGGATAAAACCTAAGTGAACGTCATGTGATTCATCAGTGTTGCTGCCCTGTGCTCCGGCCACCTGGTGGATTATGATGACATGAGGGGCTGGAGAGAAGAGGAAAGTGGATTTTAAAATAATAATAATAATAAATCCCAAACACCATACCCCCTTCCTGGGCAAACCAGGGGCTTTGGGCCCGAGGCTGTGCCATATACGTCTTCTTTGGGAACTCTACAAACTTATTGTAACTACCTTATGGATAGTGGATTGTGACAATCTTGTGTAGGGAACTTTCATACTTTCCTCCTTTAAAGAAGCAAGCCCAAATCTACAAGGTAAGACAAAAGAACCAGCAATGAGACTCTCTTGTGAAAGTGTTTTTTTTAACTTTTTCTTATTTGAAACACTGAGCAGTAAATATCTGTCATGCCTATTAGGTAGTTTGGGTTGAGATTTCAATGGGAGAGGAGAGCCAAAGTAATATGGCTTCTCTCCTGTTCTTCCAGGAAGAAGTGAAATAGAGACCATATGAGGTCAGGACAGCATCTAGACCTCCACTGGCTGTGCTTTCTTTCATAAAATGTGGGTCTTCTTGCCCTTTGGTGCCCTTCATTCCTGCCACAAATGGTTACTGAGCATCTTTTGGGTACTGGGTAATCACCTCTAACCTTATTGGCCTGCATGTGTTCCATTCATTGGAGGGGTCTGGTTTGCCACCTGTTCTGAGATGAAGAGCCACATGAGACAGTGGGCCTGGAGACCATGCCCTATCCCCTTAGTACTACAGCCAGGAAGCATTAAATGTCCTGTATCTGTACGTGTATTTTGTAGCAGCCACCCTAACCTTAATAAGTCATCCTACAGCTTTGGACAGAGGCATTTTCACCTTAGCAGTGGAGTGGTTTTAGAATTTAAATCCATGCAGGTGACAACTCAGCATTGAAATCACAAATTCTGATTGAACTTCTCATCTGAATCACCAGTTGCTTGGTGGAGGGAGAGAAGGGGATGGAATTGTCTGGTACCCCCCAGTGGAATACAAGTAGCCTTTGTTTTCCTGCATAAATGGACTTGTTGAATGCGAACAAATATATGCAATTCATATACTTTCGGAGATGAACGTAGATGTGTGTGTCAGCTTCGAGATGATGTGTCCTGGATTAATACTTTGTCTCCCAGTGTCACAGAAAAATACATGCCAGTGACTCTTGAGGTTAGCATAGTTGGGATGAAATGGCCTCAAGCAACTTCAGGTTCCCAGTGTACACAGAAAGTTCTGCTGTTGTGAATATGCAGCTAACTTCTCTGGCCCTCAAAGGTGCATCAGCCTCCTGGAATCTGAGGTCCAGTGTGTGAGGATTCAGTTTTGGTCTGATACATATACCAAACTCCAGCCAACATACTGCCATTTTTCATAATCGGAGTGGCTGCCTTGCTTATTCTAAGCTATGGTTGCAGAAACTGCGGCCATTTGTATAAGCTATAACATCAAATCAGGGAAAAATGGGGAAAAAATTCTGAACCCTATGTTGTTGAATAAGTAGAGAAAATCATCAATAAATATTTATTGCATTCTGACAGGGTGTATGGCATTGTATTCTCATAACTATGCCAGAGTGACAAAGTTAATTCACCCCTTTTGGGGGACTTTAATATATTTTTAAAGGGATGTGCCTATGCATTGATGCCTGAAAAAAATATGTATAAAGAAATGAGGATGAATCTCTGAGTGGGTTTTCTTTCCCCAGAGACCAGGGCAGGCTGTCTCTTATACACATCTGGTGCATGTCTCTTTTTGGAGTGTGGTTTTCTCCACACACATGCCCAGCCATGTTCCTGTCCTGCTCCAGTGTATACCAAACTAGATCAGCTGGGAGAGACCTGTCTAGATGGCAACAGTGAGACTTGGAAGTCACCTTGACTGACTCATTATTAGAAAGTGACCAACTGAAAAATCAGACTTTTCACCCATCAAGCCCAGTAGCCTTAGGTACTTGTGCTTTACTTCTGGAATTTTCTTCTTAAAACATATGAATTCAAATGATTATGTGCATTCCTAGAGGCAAATAGCCTAACTCTTTTGACTGGACAGATTTTAACTTTCTAAACTCTTCCCTTTTATCACTTTTAAACAAGAGCTTGGTTGATTTTAATGACCTTTTCCCCCCCCTTGGTTTTATCCTGAAAGCTGTTTCTTAAAGAGCAAGAAATGTTAAATTTGATGCTGTCAAATCATGACAGTTTAGTAAAAACCTTTTTGCAACATTAGTTGTAAAAGCTTTTCTGTCAGAAGGAATGTGAAATTTGTTTTTTAAACTACTCTAAGAATTTTTGTTTTATCATCAGTTTTGCTGAAGTTTAGGAGTTCTGGATATTCATGTTAAGAGTTGACAAATGTGAGGGAAATCACTTGCTTTTTTAAAAAGAAATTGTATACTTCTTTCCTTCTGTAAAGCTGTGGGGTATTTTGTTTTCAATTCCCATAGTCTGATTCAAATAAGGTGGCATTATAGTGTTATCCTATGGGTAAAAAGAGAATGTTACTTTGCATACATTGAATAATTAAAAGTTTTGCTTTCTTACAATCAACAGCTTAAGACTTGAGATATTTTTCTAGACATAGTCAAAACAGAATATTTTTATAGTTTTGTACTTTTTCTTTTGTATTGGGATATAACTAACAATATTGTGATAGTTTCAGGTAAACAGTGAAGGGACTCAGCCATGCATGTACATGTATCCATTCTCCCCCCCAAAACCCCCTCCCATCCAGGCTGCCACATAACACTGAGTAGAGTTCCAACTAGATATAAGTCTCCACATTCCCACACTTCTCATTTCCAAATCCTGTCCTTTTCATATACACACTGAGTTTTCAGATAGCCTACTTAATATTACAATATTACAGTAGGACCTTGCTGGTTATCCATTTTACATATAGCAGTGTGTACATGACTCTCCCAAACTCCTAACTATCCCTTCCCTGCTGGCAACCAACCCTACGTTCGTTTTTTTAATCTGTGAGTCTCTTTCAAAGCAGAATATTAAAAAAAAAAGAGTGTGCCAATTCTAAAATATCCTAACACGTTAATGTTATATACTGTGTTGGAGTGGATTTGTTACATCTCAGCAGGTATGTTGGCAATGTTCAGATGGGAATTGAAAGAAAAGTAGAGTATAAAAGTCATTCAAAGGTTGCCCTCTGAATCTTAATTTTGACACATTGTCTGAATTTGAATCCAGGCCAATGGAAGGGCCCCAAAATGGCTAAAATAATATCCAGTAACAGTAAAAGTGGAACTCCACTGCTTCCAGGAAGCTACCCACATTGGAAGAGAGCTTGAGGACAATAGGAGTTTGTATTATTTCTCAGGGTGTGGAGCCAGATTCTGGCATCCAGACAGCTTAGATTCCAAAGCCAACTGCGATGTTGACACTGGGAAGTTCACCTTGTGTTTATAACTCCGTTCCTCCACCTGTAAATCAGAGATAATGACACTTCAATAGAAACACCTTTCCCACACATGGTGTTATATATATGTCACGCTCAGATGCAGAACACATTGAACATCACAGAAGAAAAGTGTATTCTTCCTCTAAGGTGTCCTAAGTGTTATTCACCTGATGTTTTGTTGCAACAGGCCACAGCAGGGTGAAATGAAGTTCAGTGGTAGGGAATCATCCAGGTGAAGCTTGTTCGCTTTCAGTGGGCTTATGAGGGTTTGGGGGTAAGTGTGTATCTATACAAAAGGTGGAAGATCACTCCTGTATTATTCAGCCTTGAAATGGATGAAATCGTTATTTTATCATTGGAAAGAGTGAAATGGGCAAGACCCTGTTGCAATGAAAAGAACTGGTTGGTAAAGACACTTTGATGTCTTCATGAATGACTCAAAGGAACAATGCTTTTGTTTATTTAGTCACCATGAAAGTCACATCTTTCACTCCTGATCCCACACAGACTACATGCTTTGTCTGGTCTCTGTTCAAGCAATTGATGTCTTCATGAATGACTCAAAGGAACAATGCTTTTGTTTATTTAGTCACCATGAAAGTCACATCTTTCACTCCTGATCCCACACAGACTACATGCTTTGTCTGGTCTCTGTTCAGGCAATTCTCCACCATAAAGAGGTTGCTTGAATTCAAAGGAGAAAAGGTTTATTTTTCTGACATCAACTAGATATAAGTCTCCACATTCCCACACTTCTCATTTCCAAATCCTGTCCTTTTCATATACACACTGAGTTTTCAGATAGCCTACTTAATATTACAAATATATTTATATCTAGGTATTTAGTGAAGAAGGAAGCTAGCAGACACAAAGGAGATAAATGTGTTTTTGAGACAACTCTCTCTTCGAAGGGTGGGGTTTCTAGGAGCAAAAGAAAATGACCTTCAAAATGTGTGCATATCCCTATGGAGTTTGTTATTCTCCATTACAGTCTTTAAGGTCAAATTTAAGTCCACTTTGTCCTTCATGTAAATAAATATATATCTGTCTGACAGAGTTACTGGCTTCCAGAGGAAAAACAGTACAAAAAATAAATCTGATCCTTTTTCTTTTCATAATTGTCAAAAATGAATGATGTTGATAAGTGGCTTGGCAGTTATGCCCTTACCCACATTTATAACTTTAATAAGTAATATCTATCTGAAAATTTCATAAGAAAATTTTGTTATTCTTTCTCTAAATAAAGTGTTTTCTGCAAGTTTAAATAATGGTCATTTGCCACCAAGAAACTCAGTTTTATGTATCTCCCTCCTACAATAAACATGCACATATACAAAACAAGCAGATAAATGAGTTTGATAAAACAAGGGCAATTATCATGAGATGCATTTTGGTCTTAATTTTGCTGTACACTTGAGGCCAACAACAGCTTAAACATGACCACTGTGTTTATAGTCTAATTAGCAGTCTTGTTGGAAAGTTATCAAAACAAAGAGGAATTGTTTCTTTTGGTTTGAGTCAATTTTTTGACGACCGAGAGGACAGTGTTTCCTTTGCATTGTGCCAGCCTCATTGGAACCTAGGTTGATAGGGCAGCTGTGGCTTATTAGCTCATGGTGGGCTTCAGTCTTAAGACCTCCCTAACTGTACCCATGGCCCTGAGTCTCCTCTCTCTACCTGTTATGTGCAGATTGCATGGATCCTTTACTAATCAGATATTTCATTAGAAGTCACTTTCTCTTTATGAAAAATACCTGATACTTTTTATTTCATGGCTGGCATTTTTTTCAATCATATTGTTGAATATTGATGGATTGGGATATTTCCAGATCCATGGCCCTGAGTCTCCTCTCTCTACCTGTTATGTGCAGATTGCATGGATCCTTTACTAATCAGATATTTCATTAGAAGTCACTTTCTCTTTATGAAAAATACCTGATACTTTTTATTTCATGGTTGGCATTTTTTCAGTCATATTGTTGAATATTGATGGATTGGGATATTTGCAGATGTGTCCCAGAATACACCAGTTTCCTCTTTGGAGACACTGGGACTTTTTAGAATAATACAATGTGCACTCTTTCACTAACTCTAAGTCCTTCTTGCACAAATGAACCATAATAGGTCAGAATCTTTATTGCAAAGAAAAACTGTTCCCATAGTGGGTAAAGCCTGGCTATAAACTCAGACTGGGTAAGTTCTAACTCCAGCTCCGCTACTTCTGAGTGTATGAACACAAGCAGGTTGTTTAGCTTCTCTGTGGTTCCATGTCCTCATCCATATAGTAGGAAAATGAATCGTATCTTACTCAGAGTTGTAATGATTAAGATGTTAATAAACTTTTTGTTGTTGTTGTTATTTTATCATTTGCCAGAAGAGGAAAGTAAGAATTTATGGTCTCCTTCCTGAACTCCTTACCTAGTCATCTCTGTACTTACATGGGTTGACAAATGGCTGGCAAGATCAGTTGCTGTTTTGTCTGAAGTCTTGTTCTTTTCTCTACAGGGAGTAGATTCTGCTGTCATGCTCTCACAGCCCTTCCTGTTGATTACAAAGCCCACAGGAGCCAACAAAACACACCCTCCTCAATTCCTCCTGAACGTGTTCTTCTGCTTCTACTATGACAGTTCTGGAGCAAAGACACTGATGAAATGATACTCTTTGATGAAAAGAATATGTTTCTGACTTTCAAATCCTCTTTCTCGGTGAAAGAAACAGCAAATATTCAAGCTTCAGCATCTGTTCTCCCATTGCACTGAGGAATGTCCTGTCTGGCAGCACCAACTCTGCAGAGCCCTTGTTCCTGAACTCCTTTGGTTTTATTTATATGTATTTCCATATCTCATTCCTGTACGTCCCTGCTGCATTGGTGTGGCAGCAAATGACTGAAGGCTACAGGTTTTACCATGGACACCAGGTCAGGTGCCACCTCGCAGAACAAAGCCAGTTCCCATGAGCTGCCTATGATATGCATTGCTGAAGTAACGTTATACCCAGGGTGTGCCATCACAGTGATATAAATATATTTTTTTCCTAGACTAACTATGAGCTGACTATCTCTTTTGATGTGTGTACATAGGTATGCCTGTGTGTACGCGTGTGTATGTGTGTATGAGTATATAACCTCATGCTTAGAACTGCCTGTGAATGTTGTGGAATGCTACCCATGGAGGGGTCTGGTTTGCCACCTGTTCTGAGATGAAGAGCCACATGAGACAGTGGGCCTGGAGACCATGCCCTATCCCCTTAGTACTACAGCCAGGAAGCATTAAATGTCCTGTATCTGTACGTGTATTTTGTAGCAGCCACCCTAACCTTAATAAGTCATCCTACAGCTTTGGACAGAGGCATTTTCACCTTAGCAGTGGAGTGGTTTTAGAATTTAAATCCATGCAGGTGACAACTCAGCATTGAAATCACAAATTCTGATTGAACTTCTCATCTGAATCACCAGTTGCTTGGTGGAGGGAGAGAAGGGGATGGAATTGTCTGGTACCCCCCAGTGGAATACAAGTAGCCTTTGTTTTCCTGCATAAATGGACTTGTTGAATGCGAACAAATATATGCAATTCATATACTTTCGGAGATGAACGTAGATGTGTGTGTCAGCTTCGAGATGATGTGTCTGGATTAATACTTTGTCTCCCAGTGTCACAGAAAAATACATGCCAGTGACTCTTGAGGTTAGCATAGTTGGGATGAAATGGCCTCAAGCAACTTCAGGTTCCCAGTGTACACAGAAAGTTCTGCTATTGTGAATATGCAGCTAACTTCTCTGGCCCTCAAAGGTGCATCAGCCTCCTGGAATCTGAGGTCCAGTGTGTGAGGATTCAGTTTTGGTCTGATACATATACCAAACTCCAGCCAACATACTGCCATTTTTCATAATCGGAGTGGCTGCCTTGCTTATTCTAAGCTATGGTTGCAGAAACTGCGGCCATTTGTATAAGCTATAACATCAAATCAGGGAAAAATGGGGAAAAAATTCTGAACCCTATGTTGTTGAATAAGTAGAGAAAATCATCAATAAATATTTATTGCATTCTGACAGGGTGTATGGCATTGTATTCTCATAACTATGCCAGAGTGACAAAGTTAATTCACCCCTTTTGGGGGACTTTAATATATTTTTAAAGGGATGTGCCTATGCATTGATGCCTGAAAAAAATATGTATAAAGAAATGAGGATGAATCTCTGAGTGGGTTTTCTTTCCCCAGAGACCAGGGCAGGAGACCAACTTCAGGGGCTGTATCTGGTCCCAAGAATGAATGCTGCCGTGAATGCAGATGCTAAGTCGTGCTCAAATGCTAAATCATTAGGCAGCATTGAGCTGTTCCCCTGCACCAAATTAAGTAGCTTCACCATGTGTTTGCTGGCCCCAAATTATTTTTAACAATCTTAAGAATGAAATGCTTTGGTGTGTTTTACAAAGTTATTTTAAAGAAAGGTTATGCTCGCTACATTGCTGGTGTGTGTGTTTTTGAGACCTCTTGTATTCAATCTGTGAAGGATATGTGTATTAATCCATACACACTTATAGCCTCAATATTTGTCTGAAGACACTTAAATTCTGACAAGTAAAGGAAAGTTCTAGAAGCAATATTCTCACTTCTTAAACATTCTCCAAACAACATCAAGCATTGATGCCACTGAAGAGTGCATTTATTTTTTTGTATCACTCCAAGTATGTTGGAATATGCAAGGACTGTGGTTAAAATTAGAATGTATAAGGCATATTATAATTTAGTTCATACTGAAGAAGAAATTAACAGAACAATGCTTGGTTCATACTTTTTCCAAAATTTGAACAATCTCTTGAGTTAGACATAGAGATTTTCTATTTTGTTTTAATTTGTCAAGGTATTTTTCTTCCCTTCATGAACTTTAGGTACACATAACTTATGTCATTTATTTATGGTCTTTTATACCTAGTTTGTAAATTGTAAAATAGCAAACTAAATGCAAAGAGTTTGCATTTGAAAATAATAAAGTAGTTGCCGTATACAAACCTGGAATCTAGTTGTCTCTTTTCAACAATTTTTACTGCATTCGTGATGTTTCTAAATTAATTACTTGCTGGTTGTCAATTGGTTAGAACATAAAATCTTCAATTCTAAGCATACTTATTTAGAAAATAAAAAAAGCATTTTGACATCTAAATGGCCCTTGCGCTTGAGAACAACTTATTAGAAATCTAACTTAGATTCCGTAAGATCCTATATCCTATTTATTAATTAAGACCAAACTTTGGTTGGAATTCAGGCTGCACCTTTTACTCACCATACTAGGGCATGTGTCCTAATTTCCCTGTGGCCTCCCCTCCTTTTTTTTTGTGGAGTGGCAATTACAATGCCAAGAGCTTTTATAAAGACTAAATATATTAAAATGTTAGCACAGTGTCTAGCATCTAGCCAGAACTCAGCAAACAGTAGCTTTGATGAGGAGGTGCTAGTGACATAAATTGTCTTTAAAATTCCCAGTTCTGCACCCTCTCTAATACCATTGCTACTGATCCAAGTGACCAGCTATGCATTCTTAACCACCAGGCTTTAATCCAGAATCCATAGACCCTTGGGGCTTCCCTGATAGTTCAGTTGGTAAAGAATCCACCTGCAGTGCAGTAGACCACAGTTCAATTCCTGGATTGCGAAGATCCCCTGGAGAAGGGATAGGCTACCCACTCCAGTATTCTTGGACTTTCCTTGTGGCTCAGCTGATAAAGAATCCGCCTGCAATGCAGGAGACCTGGGTTTGATCCCTGGGTTGGGAAGATCCTCTCTCTGGAGTAGGCAAAGTCTACGTCTACCCACTCTAGTATGCTGGCCTAGAGAATTCCGTGGACTATATAGTCCAAGAGATTGCAAAGAGTCAGACACAACTGAGCAACATTCACAAGACCCTTGAGGTTACACCACTGGAGCTCCAAGTTTCCAAAAGTTTTCCTGAAACATGGTGCAGATTTCATGATTATATGTGTGTTATGATGGGGAGAAAGTTCATAAATTTCATCAAATTGGTGTGGAACATAAGAATATGAAAGGCCACAGTTTTAAGAATGAATGTTCGCCTCATGATATTATTTCGCTCAACAAGCTACCATTGACTAAGCCTCTGTTAACTGAAAATCAGACTCAAAGACTCATTATAATAAATTAAAATCCTAAGTGAAGCTGGCTTCAGAGAGCAGGCGTGTATGTGCCTTTTAGTGTTAACAGTGACATTTTAAAACATGGGCTTTGAAATGAAAAGAATCTGGGCTATGTCTGGCTACTTTGTGTTTATTTCTTACTGAAACACCTATCTAGACTCAGCTGTATTGAAATGTAGAGCAATTGGAAATATATTTGTAAAGAGACTAGGCTTGACATTTCCTCCACAACTTATTTAACAAGATAGAAAAGCAACTGGTAATAGAAGATATGTCTACTTTATACGGAGACAAAGGCTTCCCTGATGGCTCAGCAGGTAAAGAATCTGCCAGCAATACAAGAGAAACAGGAAATGAGGGTTCATTCTCTGGGTCGAGAAGATTCCTAGAGGAGGAAAATGGCAACCCACTCCAGTATTCTTGCCTGGAAAATCCCCTGGACCAAGGGTCGCAAAGAGTTGGATATGACAGATCAACTATATATGCATATGGAGATATAATAATAAAGGTAAATAGACATTTTATGAGAAAATGGTTCATGAAGTTATGGAGACTGAAAAGTTCCACCGTCTGCAAATTGGATATCCAGAAAGGCCAGGGGTATAATCCAGCCCAAACTCAAAGGCCCGAGAACCAGTTGAGCCAATGGTATAAATCTGTGTCCAAGGGCAGGAGAAAATGAGATGAAATGTCTCTGCTGAAAGAGTGAGGCTGAGAAAAGAGGAAGGTGGGGATTCCTCCATCCATATCCTGACATATTAGATGATACCTACCCATACTGGGGAGGACATACTGAGTCCACTGATTCAAATGTTAATCTCAACTGAAAACACCCTCACAGACAAACCCAGAAATGATGTTTAATCTGGGCACCCTGTGGCATGTTAGTCTGACACATAAACTTAACCATCACATCATCAATATTTTCCCTTACATTTTCTAGAATGAGCTAGTAGAGTGCCACATGTAATCTTAGTAATTTCAAGATTAATTTCAGTGTAAGTGTGAGGTGGGATTTTACGTTATTTGAGGGTAATGCATGCTAACTTCTGACCCCGATTTTTCGTGCTGGACACACTTAAGTTTGATTTCCAGCTCACATCGCAGCCTAGAGAAGATTCAGAGGACCTTCCTGGCAACTTTCCAAGCAATGACTCAGGAATCCAAACTGTTCCTCTCCTGTGAGGCTGCCACCACATAAGGGGAAGAGAATGTGGAAGCTGGTGCTGCAGACTGTATGGTCAGATTTGGAAAGGGCTTGTATTCCTGCTTCACTGACCAGAGCCCAATCACATGGACCTAATCTCTTTGGAGGCTTGGCAGTGTGCATAGGAAGAGGAACAAAAACAGTTGAGCAGGTAGCCAGGTTCTATCAGGAGTATAGGAACCCCATGCACTTAGTGGAGGTCAGGGAAAACTTCCTGTAGAAGTCAAGTTCATCCAAAGGCATTGTTTGATCTTCCATAAATGTGCCTGTAGCCATTTCCCAGAGATGCAGACAAGCACAAGCAATGTTCAGACTTGTTACAACATTTGCATTCTCATCCTTGTCAACCTAGATGCTTTAAGGATTGTATTTTCCTTTCTGCATCACAGATCTCTACTTAGACAACTTTGGCTACCTACAACCTCTTGTTTGTATACAAAAGTGCCTGCCTTTTAGGGTTTAAATTGCCTTAGCCACTCAGTTTCCCTAGGAAGAAGGGGAGGACATAGAATAAACTCTAATCCAAGCAACAATTTTGAGGTGTTATTTTTTTCCTCCAAATAAAGATACAACTATTGCACAAAACCACCTTAACCCCTTGATGTCTCCCAGATGGACAAGACCCTGAAGGCTTGTTCTGAGACTTCTGAAGAATTAGAGCTAAAGTACAGTCTTAGAGGGTTTCAGTCCTTTAAATTTGTGAACATTTAAACCACGTGCTAGCCATGTACTGACCTCTGTTTATTTATATATAATAGCTTATGACAGACAGAAGCACTCAGGCCCATTTTGTGGATGAAAACACTAAGGCATAAGTTGATTGGACCACTAGTCTGAGGCCACCCTGCTAATAAAGGTTGGAATTTAGACAGGTAGTTGAACTCCAGAGATTACTTGCCGCCTCTATTCCACCACCATACCTTTTGATAAACCCAGGTTGCCCCCTCCTATCTAATTAATCAATTTGTCCAGTGGGTATGTTCCATTTGATGATGCTACACACCACTGGGAGCAGATATATTAGTTGGTACATTCTCCCCTAAACACCAGTTGCCTGTTCTGGTGCCAGATGGCTTACTTTTGTCTGATTTGTCATGTTAATTATTTTTGATAAACTCTAGTGAATCAAACTATACCTTAAGAACAGTGTTCACCTTCACTGTGTTTTGTGAGAATTAATTTCCAAAGTCTGAAGTGAAAGTGTTAGTGATTCGGTCGTGTCCGACTCTGAGACCCCATGGACTATAATACACCAGGGTCTTCTGTCCATGGAATTTCCAGGCAAGAGTCCTAAAATGGGTTGTCATTTCCTACTTCAGGGGATCTTCCCAATCCAGGGATTGAACCCACGTCATCCACATCGCAGGCAGATTCTTTATCATTTGAGCCACCAGAGAAGCCCTTAAGTACAGTGTTTGCTATACACATTGGGTTTCATGATAATTAATTTCCATTGTTTCCTTTTCCCTAAAAGCAGAGTGTAATCTACTATTGCTAAGATACCACCTGTGATATATAGTGGGGGAGGAAGTGGTGATTTTCTTTAATTATAAAAGCTATGGACAACATTTCGCAAATGCCATTCTTCATTTTGATGATGTCCTCTGACAAAGAGGCTAGTGACTAACTAAATAGGAAAACAAGAGATGAGTCCAAAGGTAAGAGAAAAATTAACAAAAGGAGAGACTGAGCATGATGGAATAAAAAAGTGCACAGACTTTAGGTGGACCCTATCTGTGTAACCTTGGACTCAGTTGTAATCTTGAAACTCAGTTTACTCATCTTTAAAATGAGAGCCTTCTTTGTCAGGATTATCCCTTCTTTGTCAGGGTCTTGTGAGAATTCTGTAATCAGTTCTAAAGAAAGTTCTAGTGGATGTTTACATGAGCCAATCAGACCATGTGAACGAGCCATGTTGTCCAAATGTGACACCATAGAGAGTACATAAGTTTTTAGATAAATCATTAGGTTGATAAAATGTTGATGAGTATTATTAAATAAATGGTAGGTTGGTTCCAGAAGGATTCTGTGATCAAATAAGATGGGAAAACAGTAATGTATTTCACTAATCTCTTTTGGAGATTCATAAAGCATTTTAACTTAATATATTAAAGACTCAAAGAAGTCCCATGGGAAAGAAACCAATTTTGCCTGTTTAACTAAGCTTTTTCCAAACACATTTGAAAATAAAACCTTCTTAATATCTTCTCGTTGATAAGATGGTTGGATAGCATTACTGATCCAATGGCCATGAACTTGGACATGAATTTGGATGAACTCTGGGAGATGATGAGGGACAGGGAGGGCTGGTATGCTGCAATCCATGGAGCTGCAAGGAGTCTGACATGACTTAGCAATTAAACAACAACAGCATCTCCATAGAATGAAAATTATCGGAAACACAGTTTAGACATCTATTCACTGTGGATTGAGATGAGAAAACTGAAGGAGAGGACCACAGATGCTTCCCACATTGCATGACTTTGTATTCTTGTAGCTTGACTCCCAGCTCATGGTGCATCTACCTCCACACTCCCTAACGCAGAGTCCAGGGACTTATCTGGATTTTCAGCTGCACAGAGATTTGCCTTTTGCTCATTGGTGGTCTAGGGGCTATAGTTCTGGCTAAGGTAGAGCCAGTTCTGGTGTGAGGTGGGAGCATAAGTTGTGTTATTGGAAACTGTGAATGTTGAGCCTTGATTTGGGAACCCATGCAGGAGGTTTTAAATCATGAAATGACCATTGTGAGCCAGTCATGATCTGGGCTAAATCTCTGAATTCTTATAGTCAGAATAAAGAACCAAATGAATTTTGACAATGAAAAAATACCCCACACACTTAAATCAACAACCTAATTAAGACTTGTAGCTATGTTGTGGGCTTTAGCCTCAGTGATTTTACCTTTCCCCTTTGGAGGAAGTGCCTTGAGCCATTGACTGCTCCCAGTTGAATGGGTAATAGACCCCTGACATATCTTGTTTCTGGCAGACTCCTTGGATATGATTTTTTGTTTACAACACTGCTGCAGAAAACTTCATGAATGCTTAGAAGAAAATAGAATTAGGACTTAAGGACCCAGTTAAAATCAACTTAGTAGAACATAGACATTGCTTTGTGTAGAGCTGGAAAAGATAGCCATGAGAGAAAGCAACTTTAACATGCAGCCCAGAGAAACTATATATTATGCCCATAATGTGTAAGAGGCATTATGGCTTAGTAATCTGCAGTGTATCACTACCTAGCAATCAGATTGACATATTCTAATGAGACCCATGTTGTTTGTAATCAGACTGGCATTGCTTATTCAGATCTCTATTCCATAAGATGCACTTTTAAATGGCTCAGATTGCACCAGATGCTATAAGAAATAGCATTCTATTTTATTCCATTACTAGCATTTTTCCCTCTTCCAATTAGCATAATTTAAAATCAGCCAGAGGCAAATGTGAAGGGCTGGAAAGTTGCAAAGAAGTTCAAGAACAACTGAATAGAAAAAAGGCAAGAAGCCATACAAGCACATTTTTTTTGTGTGTGTGTGGATAAGAGAACATTGCAATTAATAGAGTTCTTAGTTTTTAAATTGCCCAGAATTTATTTCTGTGACTTATTGAAATATTAGAGTCTCTCAGGAGGCTAATTGCCCTATAGGTTCTTCTTGCTTATGCGTTATCTTGTGGATGACATAATAGAATCACCCCCTCATTTACTATTCAGTTAAGGTTTAATTGAGTCCATCTTTCTCCACCTCAAAATGGCCAGAAACCTGGAGGATCAAAACAAATTCTCATTTGTAAAATGAGAAGATCCTTGTAAATTGCCTCTTTTATAACTTAGGTCTTGGCTATTTATAAAATATCTGAAGTTAAAACCTGAGCTAACATAATAAACACTTTCCCTGGTGTAATCATTGGAGAAGGAAATGGCAACCCACTCCAGTGTTCTTGCCTGGAGAATCCCAGGGACGGAGGAGCCTGGTGGACTGCCGTCTATGGGGTCGCACAGAGTTAGACACGATTGAAGCGACTTAGCAGCTGGTGTAATCAGCCATGATGCTAGAAACAATAGTTTTTAAATAAGTTTTGAAAATAAAGATTGTCATCTGATGTTGGAAGACTACGTTTCCAATGATATGTCTTCCCAGGATCTTTGCATCACACTTGCTATACAGTGCAAACTCCCTCGGCTGTTCCTTGGGCTTTTGCTGGTAGTTCAAGCAGAATTCATTCTCCGTTGGTTCTCTTCCTAATAGCACCTAACATGAGGTCTATGACCTCTCTTTATGTCATCTGAGTGGGACTGACTCATCCTTGGGCTTCCCAGGTGGTTCAATGGTAAAGAAGCTGCCTGCCAATGCAGGAGACGTTTGGACACTAGTTCAGTCCCTAAGTTGGGAAGATCCCCTGAAGGAGGAAATGGCAACCCGCTCCAGCATTCTTGCCTGGGAAATCCCATTAACAGAGGAGTCTTCCTGTCTACAGTCCATGTGGTCACAAAGAGCAGGACACGACTGAGAAGCTAAGGATGGACCCATGACCTATCCCCAGAGGATCTGAATCAAAATAAACCCTTAACACAAGGACTGGTTCAGGGGAGGTCCAAACAAAGTGAAACTTGAGACTCCTGTTCCGTAGCAAGAGGAGCCATCTTTCTGGAACCCTACCCACCCCCAGCCCCGCATGAAGAAAAAGTATCATGTTCTCTGGCACTCTGAGATCATGAGAAAAGTCATCTTCATACGGTGACACACATAGGTGAAAAGAATCTCAAAGAAACCAAGCTGGATCCAGCTTTCCTGGAGCTGGTGCATACCAGCTAGCTCATGAGAGCCAATTGCTAAATTTTAAGGGATCTTGTGAGTTGGTTAACATTATGTTTGTAGCTTAAAACATAAACTGGCCACAGTGGAAGTATTCACACCATGGAACTCTGCAAACACTAAAAATCTGGGCTACTGATTCTTTTTCTCCTTCCTTTTTTTCTCCTCTTTCTCCTTCTTCCTCCTCCTCCTCACTTCCAGATCCAGTGGTTAAGCATTTACTAGCTTTCCATAAGCTGCCTCTCCAGCTGAATCATGCCTGAAAGCTTGGCTTACTTTGGTGCTTTTCAGATCAGAAGTCTAGAGTCTCTTTTTATTGGTAAGTCACTTTGACCCAGAGGTTTTTGGTTAGTGCTCACCAAAGTCATATCCACCTGACCTGCAAAGTTTTCCATGATCACAAGAGCTAACATTTATGAAGACTGTGCTAAGGACCAAGAAGTGTGTTAAGCACAAATTTACTTTAGCTCAAATTAAACATCCATTCCTACAAAATAAAGTGGTACTTTTATTACTTCTGATTCAAATGTGAAGAAACTAAGCCTTAAGGTATAAGCACCATTTGTTGAAGTTTCAAAGAGACCTACTTATAATTTTCCAAATGCACCAAGCATTTTCCCACCTTAGTGCCTCCCCTATGCTGTTTATTCTCTTAATAGACCATGTCCACCTGGTTAATGCCTATCATCCTTCAAGTTTCTGAGTCAGTGCCTCACAGAGGTCTTCTTTATCCTCTTAGTCTGAGCTACATGACATCCTACATCACCTTGAACCTATCTCGCTGGCAATGTTTTTAACAATGCCAAGTACTTAATTGATTTCCTTCTTGGTTCTCCTACTAGACTCTAAGATGAACAAAATCTTAGAAATCTTTTCATTTTACTGTCTATATCTTCGTGCCTGCCAACAAGACTCTTCACAAGGTACCTGGTTAACTAATGCTGGCTGAATGACTTGAGGCAATGAAACAATGAATCCATGTCATGTGTTTCGCAGCAGTGAAATTCAAGGAAAGAAGAAATCTTCTGTCATTACCCTGAATACATACTCTTATGCTAAATATGAGAATCATGAGAAAGCTATCAAAACTTTGTCTTTTTCATTTTTCTCATGTTCAGTATCACCATGTTTCATCATCAGGCATTGTCTGTCTAGGTATTGGGCAGGTATAAGAATGTGTTGAGAAGATTAGAAAGATTATTGGCTTTTGTGTCAAATAGACTGGACATCAATTCTAGCCCCATCCTTTACTACCTGGTTCATCTTAGGCAACTTGTATGCTTTCCTCATATGTAAAATGGGACTGGTGTCCAACATTTAAGGTTCCTGTATGAAAGTAAATAGTTGTTAAATGACCAGATTTATGGTAAGAGACACTTAAGAAATAGCAACTCTATCTTATTGCCCATGACTTTAGTAACATAATGCATATATTTCTTCTTCCTCCTCCTCCTCACTTCCAGATCCAGTGGTTAAGCATTTACTAGCTTTCCATAAGCTGCCTCTCCAGCTGAATCATGCCTGAAAGCTTGGCTTACTTTGGTGCTTTTCAGATCAGAAGTCTAGAGTCTCTTTTTATTGGTAAGTCACTTTGACCCAGATGGTTTTTGGTTAGTGCTCACCAAAGTCATATCCACCTGACCTGCAAAGTTTTCCATGATCACAAGAGCTAACATTTATGAAGACTGTGCTAAGGACCAAGAAGTGTGTTAAGCACAAATTTACTTTAGCTCAAATTAAACATCCATTCCTACAAAATAAAGTGGTACTTTTATTACTTCTGATTCAAATGTGAAGAAACTAAGCCTTAAGGTATAAGCACCATTTGTTGAAGTTTCAAAGAGACCTACTTATAATTTTCCAAATGCACCAAGCATTTTCCCACCTTAGTGCCTCCCCTATGCTGTTTATTCTCTTAATAGACCATGTCCACCTGGTTAATGCCTATCATCCTTCAAGTTTCTGAGTCAGTGCCTCACAGAGGTCTTCTTTATCCTCTTAGTCTGAGCTACATGACATCCTACATCACCTTGAACCTATCTCGCTGGCAATGTTTTTAACAATGCCAAGTACTTAATTGATTTCCTTCTTGGTTCTCCTACTAGACTTTAAGATGAACAAAATCTTAGAAATCTTTTCATTTTACTGTCTATATCTTCGTGCCTGCCAACAAGACTCTTCACAAGGTACCTGGTTAACTAATGCTGGCTGAATGACTTGAGGCAATGAAACAATGAATCCATGTCATGTGTTTCGCAGCAGTGAAATTCAAGGAAAGAAGAAATCTTCTGTCATTACCCTGAATACATACTCTTATGCTAAATATGAGAATCATGAGAAAGCTATCAAAACTTTGTCTTTTTCATTTTTCTCATGTTCAGTATCACCATGTTTCATCATCAGGCATTGTCTGTCTAGGTATTGGGCAGGTATAAGAATGTGTTGAGAAGATTAGAAAGATTATTGGCTTTTGTGTCAAATAGACTGGACATCAATTCTAGCCCCATCCTTTACTACCTGGTTCATCTTAGGCAACTTGTATGCTTTCCTCATATGTAAAATGGGACTGGTGTCCAACATTTAAGGTTCCTGTATGAAAGTAAATAGTTGTTAAATGACCAGATTTATGGTAAGAGACACTTAAGAAATAGCAACTCTATCTTATTGCCCATGACTTTAGTAACATAATGCATATATTTCCTCCCTGCCCCCGAGACTATCACCCAAGATTTGGTGTCTGAGCTCTGTTTACTTAGTTTGGATATTGCAAACTAACTACTGCATCCCATTTTTTTGTTGTTCACTCACTAAGTAGTGTCTGACTATTTGCAGTCCTATGGACTACAGCACACCAGGATTCCCTGCCCTTCACTATCTCCCAAGAGTTTATTCAGACTCACATCCTTTGAGTGGTGATGCTCTCTAACCGTCTCATCCTCTGCTGCCACCTTCTGCTCCTGCCCTTGATCTTTCCCAGCATCAGAGTCTTTTCCAATGAGCTGGCTCTTCTCATCAGATGGTCAAAATATTGGAGCTTCAGCATTAATCCTTTTGACAAATACTCAGGGTTGATTTCCTTTAGGTTTGACTGGTTTGATATCATTGCTGTACAAGGGACTCTCAAGAGTCTTCTCCAGCATCACATTTCAAAAGCATCAATTCTTCAGCATTCAGCCTTCTTAATGGTCTAACTCTCACATCCATACATGACCTGGAAAAACCATAGCTTTGACTACAAGGATCTTTACTGGCAAAATAATGTCTCTTTTTTAATATGCTGGGTCTTGGTTTATTACTTTCCTTCCAAGGAGCAAGCGTCTTTGAATTTCATGGCTGCAGTCACCATCCACAATAATTTTGGAGCCTAAGAAAATAAAATCTGTCACTGTTTCCACTTTTCCTATGAATACTAATTATAATCATAAATAACAATAGCCACAAATATTACTATATCCCAAGGGGCACTAGAGTCTTTTAAAGCTGAAAGTCTATTACTTATAGGTTTGTAAGAAGTTTCTTATTTTAGGGTAAGGCTATGATTTATCTCTAAATCCATTTCTTCTTCTTCTTTTGTTTTTCCTTTTCATTAGATCCTGTGTGTGGCTGCATTTCACTGCGCCTTGCTCACAAGAGATTAGCATGTGAGACCAGACCATGACATGAGTGAGGTATACTTTGTTGGGTTTTTGTATTTCATTTTGGAAAAACACTTTGACAATGTTTTTAAAAATGTTAGGCGTGTCTCAGTAACTGTTGTCCTACACATGTTGTTATTTAAGACTGAATATACAAGTCTTTGGAAAATATCCCCTTGACTCTAGGGCGTGTCACAACTGAGACATCAGGCCAGACCTTACATGTTAGGTGGTCATTTTTCCCTGAACAAAAAGTTAATTGCTGTCAGTTATCCTGTAAGGAGGAAGTTCTAGGTCTGGATATGAACTGGCCTTGGACTGGTGTGGAACACATTTTTCTTTTATGGGTCCCCAGGTAGGAAAGTGAAGGTGGTCCCGGATTCTAGGCATGGGAATGTTTGGAGCATTTCCAGTGGGGAGAATTAGTGAGCCCTTGTACAAGAAGGCAAGTTGAGGGATAGAATGGGTGTTGACCTAAGAAGCAGAGCTAAGGAAGATTTGGGGCACGTGAGATGCTAGCGGTTGTGTTATTTCCTATAAACCTAAACCTCAGTTAAACTGGGAGTAAATCACATCATCCCTAATCATTTCCCAATTGTAATGTGGGAAGTTGGGTTGAGCAGTAAGCTCATGAAAAAACCAAGGGGATGGCAGTGGGGACCTATAGTCAGAAATAGTTGCCCAGGAAGTTCCTTTGAAGTCCAGTGGTTAGGATTCCATGCTTCCACTGCAGGGGACATGGGTTCAGTCCTGGTCAGAGAACTAAGATCCAGCATGACAAAAAAAAAAAAAAAAAGCTGCCCAGAAGAGGAGTGCTACACAGGAGCAGATGTAGGTGAGGAAGCTACTAGATTTACTCTGGAGCACGTGGGAGACAAAATGCTGAGAAACACCCTGAAAACATTGAAGAGGTTATCTGCCAGGCGTTAGTTCAGATCCTAACAGTCTGGACATGAAAAGAAAATGCAACATCATTTTGTAGCCACAGACAGGTGAGGCTGATGTCTTATGAGTCATACATAACTTTTTAATTTAATTTCTACAACAATCAGGTTACAAGTATTATTATTTCTATCAATATCTTACAGCTAGATGCTATAATATTGATAATTAAATTCAAATTTTAGCTATTTATGAAGTGGCCACACTGAGATTTTCACTGTATGCATTTGCCACTGAAAATGGTGCTCTCTCTGTAAGATCATCATGCCTCTTGAAGGAGTGAAATAAAAGTGAAATGTGATTCACTGGTTAATTTCCTGTGGCATTTCCACAGCGCAAACCCATGAGAGTATTGTTTTCCATTTGTTTCAGCCATTCTTTTGGTATAAATGATCTCTCATTATTATCTGTCTGAATGCCTTGATGGAGGAGTGGGATGTAGAGGAAGTTTGTATTTTCATAAGAATCAGTAATGTTTCACTTCTTCAGTAAGATTTTAATTCTCTGGTTGATGGCCTGAAATTGATTTTCCACCAGCTGTTGACCAGTGTGATAGAAAATCTACTTAGCGTAATAGGTACTCTCTCCTTGAGCTGTTGAAAAGAATATTGTACAGTTTCGATACTTGATCTAGCCCCAGTTCTGCCACAAAGAGCTTTAAGAGTGCAAGTATGTCACTCATGACTCCTTATTCTAAAACCAGGATTTGTGCTTCTGAATCTCTTTTTGCTCTAAAATTCAATGTATAATTTAACTTTCTGTGTTCCTACATGCATTTCTGAATTCCAGAATGTTTATACATTGAGAGAAAAGAAAGGCAGCGTTGATATTTAGCAGATGCACACTGGTATTACTGTAGCAGTTGTATATTTAAGTACTTTTCATGCTTCACATGGCTTCTGTTCTGAGGCACCCTGAGTGGCTCACATTACCCCAGCTGTACATATTCCCCCCTTATGCAGTCCTACAATCACTGAGTCAAGGTATTTCATGGAAGTTTATTTTTTGAAAGGTTTAGAAATATCTTTGCATGTATAAAGTAACAGTAACTCTGAATAGAATATGTGGACACACATTTTAAAAAGACACCTAAGATAGAGTAAAGCAATGGCTCTCCCTAAACATCAATAAGAATGACATGAAAACTTAACACCATATTAGACATGCCTAGTCTCTGTGTAATTTTGTCTTTTCTTTCTTTTTTCCAAACTCCTTTTTCTTTCTTCTTTTTATATCATCCAAAAGTTTAAGAAATGGATATTTTCAGACTTTCTCTGAATCTTTTTGCTAGACTTGTCAATAGCACAGGGTTTTGAATAGGAAGATACCGTTCATTTAAAAAATTAGACTTTCAGTACTTTGAGACTGAAAACACAGATGAAAACATTTCTTGTGCTATTAAATGACCTCAAGTGCTTCTTTTATTCATTTCTTTATTCAAAAAATGAACAGAATGGTCTGTGGTGTTTTGGATGGTAAAAAGAATGGGACACTCACAATGCAAGGTCTTTTACTGACCTGTAGTCACTGTTCCTTGCAAAAGGTAATCTAATAATCCTCTGTTCTATTTAAGGACTATAGGAGCTGCACATTTCTAGACATTTTAAATGATTTGCTCAATGACCCTTCATGCCCTTCTGATCCAAGCATTGTTATTACTCTTGCTTGATGGGAATTTAGGTGGACTGAAGTTGAGTGAGATCTTGGATGCTAATATATGCCCTGCTGATGTGTGGTTTTCTTTTAGTTATAAGTCGGCCAATACATTGTCCAAGAAAGTCCCCCCAAAATACAAGTGCGTGGCTCTGAGGTTTCTTTTTCTTTTTTTGATTGATGTGAGTAACTTTCAGAAAGCTCTCCGAAGTTCTTTGAGGATCTATTGCTGTTCTTGACAGAGTTTTGTAGTTGATTGCTTTGAAGCCTACTTATCTTCCTTAGCTGATTGAAGATGTTGCTGATGTGCTTTTTTAATTAGTTTGTGAAGTGGGTGGAGTTGGAGCAAAGTCAATTTCATCTTGCTAAAATCCAATCAATGCTAGTTGACTGAATGACTTTAGTTTATTTAGCTGATTGACCCTGGACTTCTTTAGAAGTTGTTTTCTCTTATTTTCAATTCTGATGATTAAAAAATGATTTAATTACAGAAGTCACCTTTATGTTGCTAATATGTTGGCATGAAATTTACTCTACTTTTCCCCTTATGTATAACACATAAGGTACAGGAAGATCCTCTGCTAAATTCAATATTTGCTGTTCAAAACTACAAATGAGACAACATATCTTTCTCATTTGGCTTTTAATTTCTGTTACTGTGCAGACAAGTATTTATAGAAAGAAAAGATTGCCTAAACCTTTGCAAAAATATTTACAGTGCACTAACTTTTGTTGCAATTTTCATTAAGGTTTTTACAATGCAATGTTTTGCAAATCCTTTCACTGGTTAAACTTTTCTTACTGAAATAATGAATAGAAAAATGGTGGCTCCCATTTATTTGCAGAAGAATTATTGTGACTGCCTGCCTGGGCATCAGGCTGAAATGCTTACAAAACCATTTCACATCTCAAACAACAACCAACCAAATTTTATTTCTGTCAAAATAATAGAAACAAATGGTTCCGAAGCAGAAATGCTGCTAGTAAACATTTTCATCAGAATCAAGCACTGTGACTATTAAAATTCATCCAAATTAAATGTTTATTTCTGAAACAAATACCTTCTTTGTAAAATATTTGCCAGCAAAGACCCGACTAACCCTGTAGGGAGAGTTCGCTTATGTGGAAGACCTATGATTCATGAAAGCTTAATCAGAGAAAACTCCAGTAAATGTTTCTTTCAGAGGAAATGTTAAGCCTGAATTTTTAAGTTGATAGTGAAAACTCATTCAAAAGTTTTATTTTTAAAATGCTATTTTTAGGAAATTCTACAAGCTGACTTGTGAAGAATGTGGACAGGTCACTGTTAATTAAATGTACAAAGAGATCCAAGCTAAGTCCTGAACTGGATTCAGGTCCTTGTTTCATTTTGATTGGTTTGGTCCTGGGGTGTCTGAATGAAACAGAGGAAGAGGTAAAAAAATGGAATGGATGGATTGGTGTCTATCTCCCTGGCTCAGCCTCAAGGACTGATTTTGAGATCACAGCAGATGATGAAAGCAGGCCCTTAACTCATAATCTGCTTATAAGTTATCTTAAAATGCCAAGCACATTTCAGACTTCTAGCATGCATTATAAACTAATATCTCAACGGTAGAAATAAGTTACATGGTTGAATTCAAGAGCAAAGTGTATGACAGTCCATTCACCCACTATGAGGTCAAAGAAAACCACATGTTTAAAACCATGTCAATGGATGTGGACATATTCTCCTGTCATGAGGGAGTGGGGTAAGTGAATAAATGTTTCCTGAATAATATTGTACCACAAGTGGTAAAGCCAGAAAGTAAGGATATGTGTTCATGAAGTAGTCGTGAGTGTAGATCCAAAGAGTGCCATTGTGCACTACCATTGTGCAGCTTTAGCATCCAGGGTTTAGAGTTGCCACCAGTGGAGAACTGATGAATATGCTGGAATAGTATTTCTCCAGGGGATTCTTGGCTATAGTCAATGGCCAGGTGCCTTGCTAAGACATTAAAGCAGTGAAGCAAGGAGTGTGTTTGTTGCTGAGTTCACACCAGAGGCTACTACCCCTGGAGAACCTAAGAAATAGCTGGGAGAGTGACTTTCAATGGGGCTCAACTTCCAAACAAGCAGGTAAACTATTCAGATTAATTTGTATTTATTTCCTTTGAAGATTGTTGTTTCATAAATGAAGTGGGAGATTCACTCCACTTACTAGATAATTACAAAATAAAGCCCCAGTGAGTCTTATATCCATCTTGTGAAGATAAGAGGACATATTTTGCCCATGACCACATTTATGTATAGGATGGTCTATACAACTTGTTTTTAGACAATAAAATGGATATGTCCAGTGGTGTTTTTAGGAAACAATAAAAAACAAACAAACAAACAAACAAGGAAGCAGTTTGAAGGTATGCTATGTGGTTTTGCCATTTCACCTTAAAAGATTAAAAAAAAAACTTATATTTGTGGAAGTAGTTCATAGTCCTACCTGCTCACCTGTCTGCCATTGTTTTCCTACTAAAACACACGTATGGACATTGTCACATCATGGTGACTACGAGAACGAGCATGGGGGTTGTGGGCAGCAGATGGCTAATTTCTTACCAAGCCTATTTCCCTTCTTCTTGCATATGTAGTTATATTACATTTTACAAGTTTCTTGAGGGCAGGTGTGGCCATTTGACCAAGTTCTGGGCTTCCCAAGTGGTGCTGCGATAAAGAAACTACTTGCCAATGCAGGATCTGTAAGAGATGGCTGTTTGATCCCTAGGTAGGGAAGATTCCCCTGGAGAAGGGCATGGCAACCCACTCCAGTACTGCCAGGAGAGTCCCATGGATAGAGGAGCCTGGCGGGCTACAGTCCCTAGGGATACACGCACGCACGGCTGAGTTCTAGCCAATGGAATGTGAACAGAAATGATAATATGTCACTTCTAACACTGACCCACAAAAAAACTGCCATTCTGATTCTCCATCTTCTTTTCCTTTTAAGGGTTTGATGCAGACACAAATGCCAATTGTGGAATCCATATACTGAAGATACTAAACCCATCAGATGGAAGGATATTGAGTCCTTGAGCTATCACTTGGTACCCACTCATCAAGACTTTATTTGTGCCTGTGACCATAAGTAATTTGTTTTCCACTCACATCAATTTCCTCACTGTCCACCCTAGAGGAAAATAGAAATGATTACATACAGTCACGTTGGAGTGGTTTAATTTCACGTATCTTTTTCTTTCATTTACCCATTTAACAGGGGCTGTATTACTCGCTGTTGGGCTCTACACTTCAAATGGTTACAAAGGCAGAGGAGTCCCAGAATGAACTGAAGCTGTGTGAGTGGCTTGTGGGAGAACCGGTGAGGCAGGCTCCTCAGGAATTTTCTCACCAAAGCCCAGAAACCCTGGGAATGGGAATGGCGAGGATGAGGAGCAGGACACACTTGACCAGGAAATAAGGGTTTGATCTCTGTCTCCAGCTTAGACTTCGTTGCTTCTGGTCTGGATTTTAGTAACATCATATATTTTGTACAACATACTTCAGCAATATACATATATTCAATACATGATTTCTGTATGTACAGTCTATAATATAGATTTCTGGTTTTCAGTAATATCTGAAAGATCACTCTTTGTAAGATATCAGGGTCCAGGGAATACTACTTTTCACAGCATTCCTAATATATTTGACACCTATAGTAGATCACTAATACTTCCTAACTCAATAAAATTGTTTTCAGTAATAATTTATGACTTTCAGATTTTAATTTAGAATTTCATACAATAATCATTCTTGATCTGCCTTCATTCACTAGAAAAACAATTAAAATATTTAATGTAATGATATTAATAAAATTAAAATTCAGAAAGATTTTGAGTACATAAACTAAAATTTGCATCTACCAGCCCAAATCCACAATTTGTGCTTTATCCTATTTTTAAATTTCAAGCATAAAAAGTTCTACTGGTCATCTATAATGATAAAATTGAAGTAATTAAAATTCTGTCTGTTCAATCATCTTGTTGTTTGAACCTATCATTTAATGCAGGAATATGCAGCAATCAGGGAATTGAAGACATAAACTACAGTCTTAGTGAGCTGGACCTATTCCAAACACTTTCAAACTCTTCAAATGAAATTACACACTGAATCTGTGTGTTTGGAGATAGACTGTAAAACTAGGAGTTCTCTGAATTAACTTTTGTGTGGCTACCATGTTTATTAAAGGATAAGTAACAGAACTTGCTAGTTTGGAGCTTATGTTATCATTATTGCTAATGTTATTGTTTATTGTTATTGTTAATACTCTACAGTGACTGCAGTAGTTGTGCAGAACTTGGCTCAACTGAAGGTGCTTTTCAGGAAGCAGTAGTTTAGCAGTGTTGAAATTGCCAGTGCATAGTGATAGTATTGGAGAAGGCAATGGCATGTCACTCCAGTACTCTTGCCTGGAAAATACCATGGGCGGAGGAGCCTGGTAGGCTGCAGTCCACGGGGTCGTGAAGAGTCGGGCACGACTGAGCGACTTCACTTTCACTTTTCACTTTCATGCATTGGAGAAGGAAATGGCAACCCACTCCAGTGTTTTTGCCTGGAGAATGGGAAAATCTGTGGGGCTTCCGTCTATGGGGTCGCACAGAGTCGGACATGACTGAAGCGACTTAGAGCAGCAGCAGCAGCAGCAGCGGTAGTACACAGCAGATTGAGCAGTTAGTTCCCTGGTGGTCTAGTGGTAGGAGTCAGGGTTTTCGCTGCCAGTGGCCTGGGTTCACCATGGGTTCAATCCCTGGTCAGGGAATTGAGATCCCACAAGCTGTGCAGTGTGGCTAAAAAGAAAAAAGCTTTAAAGGCAGACTGATTTCTAATTGGTTTTATTATTTTTAATGTCTGCAGGCAGTGCCCCCTTGTATTGCCTTTCCTAATCTGAATCAATCCCATTTTTCTGCTGTTCCTACTCCACTGCGGTCATGGGAAATCCTATAATGAAGCAGAATCCAGACAGCAAAGATTCTTTCCTCGTGTTTATGGACTCAGTTTTGTTACTTAGAGTGTTCCCAAGGAACCTGGTGGGTGATGACTGGGGTGGACAAGGGGAAGTGACATCCAGTGGAAGAGGCAGGTGAGTTCACAGGACTCAGCAGGGCCGTGTGCCTGCTAGACAGAGCAACACTGCTGGTTTTCCAGAAATGCTTTGCTGGTAGAGGGGTGGCTTTGCAGAGGTAGGGCCTTGGAACAACCAGTTAGGGCAAGACCCAGTACTTCTGGATCTCCCCAAAAATGGGTAAGTCAGAAAGAAGGTCTGTTCTCAGAGAACACACAGCCTAAGTAAAGCAAATGTCGCATTAGTAAACATCATAATAGAGAGGAATTTAATATAGTGTATGATAAGTAGAATGCTAGGCAAATGTGTACGGAAGGTTCGGGAAAGTTTCCTGGGAGAAATGACACCTGAACTGACTCTTTAGAGTGGGAGTCAGGGACCTGCTGAACTTGTGCTGCTGTGGCTTCAGATGTGGGTCTTGGGTTGATAAGATATTTGGAGATGAGGGGGCTCCCAAAGATCCTTTTAAATGAAAGAATATCATAATAACCGAGATTTATTGAGCATTCACAATGTGCCAAGTAGATTGCCCAGTGATTTATACTCACCATCTCCTTTTATTATCAGTGCATTCCTTGGGATATGTCCATTATTATCTTCATTTTACCAAGGGGGGAAACTGAGGCTTTGTGCAACTAGGCGGTTTGCCAAAGGTTGTAAACTACTGAGTGACAAAGACTGGATTTGAATACAGTTTGACTTCACAGTCTAGGATTTGATTTTGCAATCAACTCCAAAAATAAACACAGAAAGGAACCTGGATCACTGTTCACTTGAAGCCCTTGGCTCCCCAGTCCCCATACACTGTGTATAAGACTGACATTCATCTAGTGGGACAGCCCCTGCAAGTTTTCAACTGAGCTAGGGTTGATGAATGTGACCATTTGATGCGTAAGATCCAGCCTTTGTGTTCAAATTTCATCTCTGTTTCCTCTTGACCATATGACCTTGGCTAAGTCATTTTGCCCTTTCTGAACTCAGCTTCCTTATCCATAACATGGGACTGCTAAGACCTAGGTCTCAGAATTGCTCTGAATGTTAACTGCAAGTAGGAGAACTAGATCTTGACACATAGTAGGTACTTTTCCCATGTTACTCTGACGTATGGCAGAATTAACTCCACAGGGCATATCACAACTGGTTTCTGGAAAAAATGAAGCTTGCATTCAATTTCATACTTCCACCGTGATATATTTTGAATCCTAAGTAAAAGACCCCAGGATCACTTTTTATTTTAAACAACAAACACCTGTCATTGCTCAAATTAGAAACACTTGCTGAAGCATGCTACAAAATATTTATAAATTCACAAATATGTTTTAATTGCTGCTAAGTAAAATGAATTCAGCTGTAGTTTTTTCACTTCATGAAAAATGTGCCTTCATTCCTTTTTCCCCAGTCCTAAATAGAGTGGTTAAATATTGGATTTGTGCAGCCAACTGTACAAATAAGTGTACATACCAACCTTCAAGTTGCGAACTTCCAAAATGCAAATTTGTGTTCTCATATCCAATCACATAAGTTAGCTCATATGTCTGATGTGCATTGTTGTGTGTGTGCTTCCGCAGGTGGTTGTGCGTCTGTATACAGTACAGTTCTGTGCAGAGTTCAGTAATACAGCATCTTTATTTCAAACCCAGGATATTCAGAAGCAGGCGTAAAAGCAGCAGTGATATTGCTGATACTTTTCAAGGTACTGCACAGTAAAATTAAAATTTTTCTTTATTTTTTGTGTTTTTTTTAATGTATTATTTGTTTGAAAAGTATTATAGACCTGTTACATACAGTACAATACTATATAGCTGATTGTATTAATTGGGTACCTGAGCTAACTTTGTTGGACTTATGAACAAACTGGACTTACAAAGGCACTCTTCGAACAGAACTCGTTTATATGTAGAGGACTTACTGTTTTGTGATAAAGGAAAGTTTGGGGCTTGGAAGCAAAGGGAGTTGAAAGTGTTGGAGACAGATGGCTTCATGTGAAATAGCCCTTAACATTTCAGACAAAAATGAGGCAAAGGCAGTACATCTCTATTTCACCTTGTAACTTCTACCCACAGTGGGGAATCCATCACCTAATTTGCATAATGTGTTTTCCTTTTACTTAAACTACCAGTCTGAAAATATCTATGCCTTTACTCATAATTTTTATTTTTTCCTAGAGTCCGGTGGAATAATAATAGCAGTTTTATCTAAAAGAATAAATAATGCAATTCTACTTTCACTGGTGATGGCTTTTCAGAAATTATATCCCTGACCCAATTTGCTCATAGACTTTTCAACATTAAGATGTTGAATGTTATTTCCATTTAATTTAACATAATTTCTGCCAGGAGAGTGATAAACTGAGAATATTCAGGTCAAATTCCTCCTACACATATGTTTCATTTGGTGTTTGAAAACTTTTGAGTAAATTTTTTTTCAATTGGAAGATTTCATTCAAAGCATGTGAAAAAATGGAAATATTTTGCATAAAATCTGGATTTCTCTCTCTCTTAACAAAAATAGAATATTAAGCAAATCAGAGCCATTATACCCTATGGCAGTGGTTCTCAAAACACAGTGGCTACATTGGCTTAACCCAGAAGTGCAAATTCACAGCCCTCGCAGACCTAATAGGTGAGGAGCTCTGAGGTTCGGCCCAGCAACCGGTCTCTTAATCACCCTCCAGGTTACCGTGGTGCAGACCAAGTGTGAGACCCTCTGCCCTACAGCAGCAGTCCATGAAGTTCCTTGGAAGCAGATATTTTCCTGCTGGTCTTTGCTGTTCCAGCTCGCTGTGGACCCTGTTGTAGAACTGATGAGTGTGCCTGTCTGACCTTCCTAGGAGCAGTTTCCCTGGTCCCTCGGGTCTGTCAGCTTCCTGGGCGCATGATCTGTGCAGTCACAGGGCCCCACTCTCAGAGTCCTGAGTTTGCTTTAGTGCTCTGCGTTCTGTCTTGACATTCTTAATCCTTCTCTCTTTGAATCTGTGTTTTTCTATATGAAGTGTGCTGGGACAATGGAACATGCTTGTGGCCAGAGAAGATACTCTAGTTGGCAGTATGTATGGGCTCAGGTGGTTGGATGCAGAGGGGTGATGGGCAACTTACGTGCTGTGCAATTGACCTCGGTGCCCCACGTGCATGCCCAGAGCAGTCTAGGGTACTGTGGATCCTCAATGGAGTGATGAGATTAACAGCCTTTTGGCTACATACAATTGAGACAGGAACTCCTGGTGCTCAAGCTGTAAATTTTGTCTGTAAATTACTACAGAGCAGTAGTGTATCCATGGACATTGCAAAAAAACATATTATGAGTTACTAGAATTCTTCAAAAATTTTAGAATCTCTGTGGTTGAAAACTTCTGCACCACTGGAAAACAAAAATTCAGAAACTTAGAAATTAAATTTAAAAATTTATCACATTGGATAGAAAAGAGTGCTATTTTCATATGAAGCTTTAAATGAATCATCCGTTAAGAAGAAAACAATTTTATGATGAATATTTTGCTGTAAGTAACAATACAGTAGTATAATGCATAAAATAGGCTTTTGAATTATATACACACCATGAAGCCATTTTTAGTTTCTTCTATGACCTCTGGGGCTTCCCAGGTGGCTCAGTGGGTAAAGCATCTACCTGTAATGCAGGAGAAGCATACAGCCGTGAGTCTGATCCCTGGGTCGGGAAGATCCCCTGGAGGAGGGCTTGGCGACCCTCTCCAGTATTCTTGCCTGAGGAATCCCATGGACAGAGGAGTCTTGTGGGCTACAGTCTATAGAGTCACAAAGAGTCGGACACAACTGAAGGAACTGAGAATGCCCACATGCATATGAGCTCTGCAAGTTACATAAAATGTCAGAGCAAACATTAATATGCCATTGTATAAATTTACACTTAAATTCAGGCAAATGGCAAGAGGATTCAGGCAAATTCACAGAATGGGTGTGTTTGAAGAGTTAAATCTTTTTACAAAAATTGTTTCTCAAGAAATCATCAATCTAGATATTTTTAAATTTTGTCTTTCAAAATACCTTGTCAAAAATTTATCCCAATATTGTGAAGCATATAAAATACTCTTAACAGCTGTAATAGTTGTATCAGCATAAAGTCCTTTTCAAAGTCAAAACTTATTTAAAAAATCTGCTATATTTTATTTGCCAAAAATGGTTGCTTTCAATTTTATTGACTGAGAATAAAGTTGCTAAAAGTATAATTTGATCTGATAAATAAATAGGCCAAAAAGAGCCAGAAAAATTTCATGATCCATCAAGATACCATAAAGTATTGGCTTTATTAGTACTACTATTTATTATATAAAAATATGACACCAAAATTTATTTATTTAAAAAAAATGTATGTATTTATTTAGATGCTATTTAATTTTGGCTGTGCTGGGTCTGTGTTGCTTTGTGTGGGCTTTCTCGAGTTGCAGCGAATAGGAGTTGCTCTTTGTTGCGGTGCACGGGCTTCACACTGCGGTGGCTTTTCCTTTTGTGGAGCTTAGGCTGCAAACGTGCAGTCTCGGGAGTTTCAGCGTGTGTTCTCTAGGGTGTGCAGCTTTCAGCAGCTGTGGCGCACGAGCTCAGTAGTTGCGGCTCATGGGCTCCAGAGTTGCATCTCGCGGGTTTTAGAGTGTGGGCTCAGTAGTTGTTGTACAGGCTTAGCTGTTCTGCAGCATGCGGAATCTACACAGACCAGGAAATCAAACCCAAATACTCTGCATTGGCAGGGGTCCCACCAGGGAAGTCCCTCCATTTTTTTTTTTTTACAATTTACAAGTTTATGTTGTTTCTTATATATTACTGCTATCCCTATTAGATTTCATAGTAATAAGATATCTTTAAAGATAAAAATTTATATTTTATTTTCTTAAACAGCATTTCCCCCTGCTTTTTGAACAAGAAGTCCTGAATTTTGATTTTACAGTTTCCATAACTAAGTAGCTGTTCTTACCTGGGATATCTGAGGTCGCCACTCTTAGGAGTAAACATAATACATACGAATGATAACAAAGTCAGAAGTGAAGTGAAAATGAAAGTTGCTCAATTTTGTCCGACTCTTTGCAACCCCATGGACTATACATACAGTCCATGGAATTCTCCAGGCCAGAATACTGGAGTAGTTAGCCTTTCCCTTCTCCAGCGGTCTTCCCAACCCAGGGGTCGAACCCAGGTCTCCCTCACTGCGGGCAGATTCTTTACCAGCTGAGCCACAAGGGAAGCCCAACAATACTGGAGTGGGTTGCTTATCCCTTCTCTAGGGGATATTCCCAACCCAGGAATGGAACCAGGGTCTCCTCCATTGCAGGTGTTTTTTTTTTTTTACCAGGTAAGCTATCAGAGAAGCCCAAAATCAGAAGATCCACTTTCAAAATGCACTATAAGACACTCTGTTAGGTATTCTGAGTTTTCAATATTCCAAAGTGAAACAGTATTGAGATTGTTATAGAGTGAGAAAGATCAAATAAACATGAAGAATAGTAATATAGAAACACTGACTCCATTATGGATGGAGAAAAAATTAAAAAGGAAATTTGGGGGACATTGGGAAATTTGAATGGGGCTAGATATTAGATATCCCTGAATCAATATTTAACTTATTGTGATAACGGTAGTGTGGTTATGTAGGAAAACGTTCTTTTAGAAAAAAATGAAATTTTTAGGGTTAAGAATGTTTCTTAAATGGTTAAACAAGAAGGACGGTGGGAAGGAGGTTGTAGGAACAAGGGAATATGGCTACATGTTAATGGCTGATGAATCTAGTTGAAATATGTTCTGTGTTGATTATATTATTTTATTTCTTTGAAGGTTGAATTTTACAGGTTAAAAAATAATGGAGGAAATAAGCATATGACAAAGTATAAGGGGGCTTTCTGGGAAGTTGGTAATGCTGTTTATTTAATTAGTCATGGGTGGTTGTTGCAAGAATGCCTTCAGTTTCTAATAATCCACCTAGCTATTTATTTATGATTTGCCTACATTTTTATGTATATGCTATTTTTCAATTAAAATGTTTTAAAATGATACTTTATAACTAAGCAAGCAATGCCCAAATGTGATGTATTGTTCTATTGCTGAGTGAACATATGTCAGCGCTTTGGGAGTTTGAGAGTTTTGCCAGTTAATCAGATGATCACTTTCTTTTGTTTGTTTTGCACATCAGATTCCAAATTTCACATTCAGAATTTAAATCAGCAGTTTAGTGTGGAAGAGGAGCAAAAGGAATATAAGGAAATGTAACTAGAAACAACTTTCACAAGAGTGGATCTGGGTCTTATGCAGCTCGAAGCTGAAGATTCTGAGGAAAAAAAAAATTCAGCCCGAAAGTAAATATTGCTTAGAAAGTGTTTAGGAAGTGAGAAACTTGGTTATCTTTGTCTTCAAGAGAAATCTGCCTCTGGTGTTTATTTTTCATTAAATTAGGAATTTTGATTTTGTTTTGATTCTTCTTATTTCAATCATTAGTACATTTACTATATTCTTGTTACTTCTCCTGGGCACCTCTAATAACAGTTCTATTTTTTTTTTCTTTTTTCTTGACTAGGGGAGCAAAACTTCTCTGTTTGCTCTAAACAATGACTAGAAGGGAAGCATTCAATTTATATACTGGTAAGATGGAAACAAGGATTAAAATAGCATCTCTGACTTTGTCCTGTCTAAAATGACGTAAAACAATACACATCCCACTAGCATCCTCAAACTTGGAGCCTAGCATATGTCCCAGGTACCATGTAACAGCTTACAAGTGACCAAATCGGTCTTGATTTAATCCTCCCAATGGCCTTCTGAGATGAGAGTTATTACTTCCAGTAGGTGACTGCACACATTTTCCCCAAGTTCAACCAGAGGGTAGTGACTGAGTCAGAATTTAATTTGGGATTTGTTCTGCTCCCCAAGCCTGTGCTCTAACCATTACACTGTGTGGTCCTAGCCGACTGAAATAACTTATGCCACGCACTGGGACATACAAGAGATCACTCTTCTTGAGTTCAGGGATCTGATGTCTGCTTTTCATGCTTCTCATGAAAGAGGTGAAACACAGAAGAGCTGAATTTTAAAGTAGAGGCTGTCTCGAACAAGAGGGGAGAAAGATTAAGCTCACCGTGGTTACCTGGCTCAAGCGCTTGCTTCTAATGAGATCAGATCTCCCTACTCAGCTCATGTGAGCTCTTCAGAATGCCAAAAGGATAAACAAGAAAATGGTGTTTTTCATGAACAGAAAAATGCATCTGGCTGACGTACTTTGTTTTTTTTTTTAACCTTCATTTTCATACTTAAATCACTAAATTAATGCAATTTCCTGGTTCCTTTTCCTAATTAAATTATTTTCTCTTATACCCAGCCAACCAAGCTTACCGAGAGAATTTAGGGACATTATCATTTTGGTTTTTTGAAACAAATCATTTTGCTCTATTTTAGAATAGTTTAATGAAACTCACACTGCAAAGGCAATCAGCTTCTCTCTCTCCCCTTGCTCTTCCTTTCTCTTTAAGGAACTGACAAACATAAATAAATAAACCTCAAGATTTCACTTATAAGTGACAAAGCCAGGTTAAGATTTTTTTTTTTTCCTGTAAAAAAAAATCACATGGGAAAGGTATGCACACTTCCTGCTTTGTATATGTTCCAAATCAGCATCAATCAGCCTGTCTTGATTTGGTATCAAACCCCAGAAATGTGACTGGCAATATTTAAATAGATTTCAGGACTAGCTAAAAAGGGACAATTGGTGGTGGATAAAAAACAGTTAATCTTTTGAAGGCAGCATCTGAGAGCATTTGCTAAGATCAGGCGACCCTCACACAGCCAGCAACCTCGGGTCTCATCATACCTTCCTTTCTGGCATTAAAGGCCTCTGCCTTCATTTCATGACACTGTCCATGGACCAGTTTTCTGCAATACACAAAACAGATATGTTTTTCTTCTAGGTCTGGCAAACAAGTCTTGTCTTTCATTATAAAGACAAGTTTATTGATGTTGAGACAAGCTGAGTTCCTACTTCCACTTGTGTTTGAATTCCTGAGCCGTGGCTGAACCTCTCTGGAAAGCAGCATGGAATCACTATCAGCTGCTAGTTCAGACCTGATTCTTTGGAGTTCAAGCTTCTTTCTAATATCTCAAGACATAGAATAAATAATAAGTCCATCAGTGTTTGATAAAATGGCTTTTACTTAAGAGTAATGGGTGGAATAGCTGAAAATATTTTCATCTATTGTCTGAAATTGAAATGGCAGATATTGTTATCAATTTAAACCATCTTCGTAGTGTTAGAAATACATTTAATATTTATTCTCTCTCCTGATTTCTCCTTTTAGAAGGACTCCAACCCCATTATTGTTGGGAGTAGACACAAAATTTTTTGGACTGCCATCCTGAGTTATATTTATGATAGACAGGACTAAAATTTCTTGAGGATCATCTTTACATGTTTCTCTTGGAAGACACCTTAACTAAACCACACGTGGGAAATTGGTCAAGACCCTCTCCTGTACAATGTGCAGCCAAGATGCCTCATAGGCCCTCAAAAGCTCTTCGGAGAGGGGTAAGATGTATTTGTTTCCCAGATAAGAATCTCTTCAGCATCAGTCTTACAGTTTTCTTTCCTAATAGGATGCCAAGGTAGAAATGAGGGCCCAACTCATAGAGGGAACATGTCTCACATAATAAAGGCCATACATGACAACCCTATAGTTAACACTGTTCTCAGTGGTGCAAAACTGAAAGCATTTACTCTAAGATCAGGAACAAGGTAAACCTGTCCTCTCTCACCACTTTTATTCAATGTAGTTTTGAAAGTCCTAGCCATAGCAATCAGAGAAGAAAAAGAGGTAAAGGGAATCCAAATTGGAAAAGAAGAAGTTAAACTGTTCCTGTTTGTAGATTACATGATACTATACATAGAAGACCTTAATGCTGCTACCAGAAAACTGCTAGAGCTTATCACTGAGTCTGGTAGAGTTGCAGCTTGCAAAATTAATACACAAATATTAGGGTCCAACTATTAGGCAGTCATTCATTGCAGCTAATACTAAAAGAACTCTATAAAACTTGGTACTGTCTTTCTTTACCACTATTACATTCGTGCAATAATTGTAAATAACATTAACAAATAAAATTTAATACAAAATTTAGTAGAAACCATGGACTTGACATGAATCTCTAAATTCTCTCTAACCAAATCCAGTCATTTTTCAGCAAATATTTGTTTAGTGTGCCAACGTGAACGAAACTGCCTTAAAATTTGCCTGAACCTTGCTCTGATGACCAGTCTACCTCATCAGAGGCAACAGTGAACAGTGATTGATGCTAAACACTGAATACAAGAAGCAGATGTTAGAAGCAGAGATGACTGAGGCTTACAAATAAACAGTGACTAATTAACCCTACGTGATTTAGACTAGGCCACCTGGCTATTGTAGAGATTATGAAATGGAGGCAGAGGGGAAGTTAAAGGATGAACTCAAGAACCTCAAAGAGCAAAGTGTGAGATGTCATTTAGGGATCCCTCTCTGGTTGACAAACTACACTTGGAAATTACACAGGGACACCAGGAGCACAAGAAACATGGCGCCATGGAACTGAGCTCTGTCTTGACTTGTTTGTTAAACATGCATAAAATTGCATGGTGATTGGTGACAGCAAAAATAAATTTATCATTGGAGTCTTAGGCTACTGCTGATGAAAGGAGCTTAGAGGATTACCTGGCATAGTTGTCTCACTTCAACATTTATAGAAGTAGCAACTGGGATTCAAGATGTCCTCTGTATAAGATCATGTCTCAGATGAGGAGCAGACTTTGCTAGAACCTGTATTTCTCTCATTCTTCTTTTAGAATCTGATCATCCAGATATAACCAAAACTTGGCACAAATGAAAATGGTAAATGCCCATATGCAAAGCCTCAGACAAAGCCTGTAAATATTTGTGAAATTACACTTACTCTGGCTTTTCCCAGGGCTACATTTGATAATCTTTTTGATGGATTATATGCAGATGTGTGATTATATAGATAAATGGGAAAAGGAAAAGGGAAAAATGCACAGGGTAGGCATAGTTTTTTGTAACTCTTCTGAAATGTCAAACGCAGATTCTGACAATAGAAGTAGAATAAGAAATGCTAAGATTTTCCAAAAATGAGCTTTTAAAAAAAAGTTTTACATAGTCATAACACTGAAAATGATATAACTGATCCTGTAGAAGCTTTTAAAAGTGTAGTCACTTAAAAACATACTCCCTACTAAGTAGGAAAACTAGATCTCATTACCAGTGGGAGTTGGTCAGGTCAATCTGGTACTCGTTAGGTTATCTCATATGGAAGCCATGCACGTGATATCCTTTTCAGATGCAGAGACGAACTGCAGATGGATATAATGTATTCCTTACCATAGTACCTCACTCACTCATCTTAGACTACTATATACATGCATCTGTATATATACACATAGCTAAGTCTGCCATCCTTACCTCCAAACTGATGAGATTAGTTTTCATTCAGATTTTTTTTTTAAAGATCATGCCAACACACTTCTTATCAGATGCATTAATTTGGGTCTCTTTGTTTCTAATCAGTTATATGAGCAGATTCATTCAGCAAATGTAGAATGATTGGTTACAGATTGATGAAATGACTAAATGGATAAAGTGGCACTGCCAAGAAGTGCTTAGAAAGTGGTATTAACCTTATCTGACTTCCTGGTAGTTATTTAGTATTTGTTAGTCAAAAGCATACTATTAAACAGAGTCTAGAGAAGATAAGGTGATTCAAGGATTTATCCCCTTCTGTATTGCCTCTAGCTCCTTAGAAAATAAGAATGAATAAAAAAACTGACAATGGGAGCCAATCAGAAGAATTTCTGATGAAAATTTCCCTCCAAACTCTAAATAAAGGCAAGGTTGAGTGTGTATCATCAAACTCATCACCTAGAGAATTTTATACACATACAATGCAGTGCTTCATCTTAAGACACCATGAAAACTGGGTCTCCACAAGCCAAGAGTTTTATAGTCATTTAAGATTTCAACAGCTAATTGGTTAGTGTTTTTCTTTTTCAAAAACCTTTCTCTCTAACTGCTCATCTTTACTTGTTCTATTGAGGAAGAAAATGAAGAATTAAAAAAAAAAGTTACATCAAACAAAATCAGTTCAGTTTAGTTCAGTCGCTCAGTCGTGTCCGACTGTTTGTGACCCCAAGAACTGCAGCAAGCCAGGCTTCCCTGTCCATCACCAACTCCTGGAGTTCACCCAAACTCTTATCCATGCAGTCTGTGATGCCATCCGGCCATCTCACCCTCTGTCGTATCCTTCTCCTCCTGCCCCCAATCCCTCCCAGCATCAGAGTCTTTTCCAATGAGTCGACTCTTAGCATGAGGTGGCCAAAGTACTGGAGTTTCAGCTTCAGCATCATTCCCTCCAAAGAAATCCCAGGGCTGATCTCCTTCAGAATGGACTAGTTGGATCTCCTTGCAGTCCAAGGGACTCTCAAGAGTCTTCTCCAACATCACAGTTCAAAAACATCAATTCTTTAGTGCTCAGCTTTCTTCACAGTCCAACTCTTGCATCCATACATGACCACAGGAAAAACCATAGTCTTGACTAGACGGACCTTTGTTGGCAAAGTAATGTCTCTGCTTTTGAATATGCTATTTAGGTTGGTCATAACTTTTCTTCCAAGGAGTAAGCATCTTTTAATTTCATGGCTGCAATCATCATCTGTAGTGATTTCGGAGCCCCCCAAAATAAAGTCAACCACTGTTTCCACTGTTTCCCCATCTATTTCCCATGAAGTGATGGGACCAGATGCCATGATCTTCGTTTTCTGAATGTTGAGCTTTAAGCCAACTTTTCCATTCTCTTCTTTCACTTTCATCAAGAGGCTTTTTAGTTCCCCTTCACTTTCTGCCATAAGGGTGGTATCATCTGCATATCTGAAGTTATTAATATTTCTCCCAGCAATTTTGATACCAGCTTGTGCTTCTTGCAGCCCAGTATTTCTCATGATGTACTCTGCATTTAAGTTAAATAAGCAGGGTGACAATATATAGCCTTAACATACTCCTTTTTCTATTTGGAACCAGTTTGTTGTTTCATGTCCACTTCTAACTGTTGCTTCCTGACCTACATAAAGATTTCTCAAGAGGCAGGTCAGGTGGTCTGGTATTCCCATCTCTTTCAGAATATTCCATAGTTTATTGTGATCCACACAGTCAAAGGCTTTGACATAGTCAATAAAGCAGAAATGGATGTTTTCTGGAATTCTCTTGCTTTTTCAATGATCCAGCAGATGTTTGCAATTTGATTTCTGATTCCTCTGCCTTTTCTAAAACCAGCTTGAACATCAGGAACTTCATGGTTCACGTATTGCTGAAACCTGGGTTAGAGAATTTTGAGCATTACTTCATTGGCATGTGAGATGAGTGCAGTTGTGAGGTAGTTTGAGCATTCTTTGGCATTGCCTTTCTTTGGGATTGGAATGAAAACTGACCTTTTCCAGTCTGTGGCCACTGCTGAGTTTTCGAAATTTGTTGGCATATTGAGTGCAGCACTTTCACAGCATCATCTTTCAGGATTTGAAACAGCTTAACTGGAATTCCATCACCTCCACTAGCTTTGTTCGTAGTGATGCTATCTAAGGTCCACTTGACTTCACATTCCAGGATGCATGACTCTAGGTGAATGATCATACCATAGTGATTATCTGGGTCATGAAGATCTTTTTTGTACTGTTCTTCTTTGTATTCTTGCCACCTCTTCTTAATATCTTCCACTTCTGTTAGGTCCATAACATTTCTGTCCTTTATAGAGCCCATCTTTGCATGAAATGTTCCCTTGGTATCTCTAATTTTCTTGAAAAGATCTCTAGTCTTTCCCACTCTGTTGTTTTCCTCTATTTCTTTGCATTGATCATCAAGGAAGGCTTTCTTATCTCTTCTTGCTATTCTTTGGAACTCTGCATTCAGATGCTTATATCTTTCCTTTTCTCCTCTGCTTTTCACTTCTCTTCTTTTCACTGCTATTTGTACGGCCTCCCCAGACAGCCATTTTGTTTTTTGGATTTCCTTTTCTTGGGGATGATCTTGATCCCTATGTCCTGTACAATGTCATGGTCCTCCGTCCGTAGTTCATTAGGCACTTCCTCTATCAGATCTAGTCTCTTAAATCTATTTCTCAGTTCCACTGTATAATCATAAGGGATTTGATTTAAGTCATACCTGAATGGTCTAGTGGTTTTCCCTACTTTCTTCAATTTCAGTCTGAATTTGGCAATAAGGAGTTCATGATCTGAGCCATAGTCAGTTCCCGGTCTTGTTTTTGCTGACTGTATAGAGCTTCTCCATCTTTAGCTGAAAAGAATATAATCAGTCTGATTTCAGTGTTGACCATCTGGTGATGTCCATGTGTAGAGTCTTCTCTTGTGTTATTGGAAGAGGGGTTTTGCTATGACCTGTGTGTTCTCTTGGCAAAACTCTACTAGCATTTGCCCTGCTTCCTTCTGTATTCCAAGACCAAATTTGCCTGTTACCCCAGGTGTTTCTTGACTTCCTACTTTTGCATTCCAGTCCCCTATAATGAAAAAGACATCTCTTTTTTTGTGTTAGTTTTAAAAGTTCTTGGAGATCTTCATAGAACCATTCAACTTCAGCTTCTTCAGCATTACTGCTTGTAGCATAGACTTGGATTACCGTGATATTGAATGGTTTGCTTTGAAAACGAATCTCATTCTGTCGTTTTTGAGATTGCATCCAAGTACTGCATTTCAGACTCTTTTGTTGACTATGATGGCTACTCCATTTCTTCTAAGGGATTCCTGCCCACAATAGTAGATTCAATGGTCACCTGAGTTCAATTCACCCATTCCAGTCCATTTTAGTTCGCTGATTCCTATAATGTCAATGTTCATTCTTGCCGTCTCCTGTTTGACTAGTTCCAATTTTCCTTGATTCATGGACCTAACATTCCAGGTTCCTATGCAAGAACTGGAGTGGATTACCATTTCCTTCTCTAGGGGATCTTCCCAACCCGGGGATCAAACCCGGTTCTTCCACACTGCAGACAGACGCTTTACTGTCTCAGCCATCAGGGAAGCCTCAAATAAAATGGTGAGATCCATTTCAATTTATGAAGTACACTGTAAGCAACTACTACCTACAAGGCCTGTGCTAAATCCTTGAATTTTGAGTCTAGCCATTTTTACAGACTTTATGTTGTTCTTAGCTCCTGAACCTGGGAATGTTCAGCTTCTGGCAGCACCCTCTCTTCCACTATGTCAAGAATAAGTAGTCTTAAGGAGGGTCCTTAGTCTATTTTAAAGGTTTTTTTTTTTTTTTTTTTGGCGAGGGTGGTGCTGTTATAATATACTTAGTGAAGAGCAGTTGAGGAGCTCCGCTGACACATGTCACTTTGAACTTGAATTTCCTGTATAATGGAAATTTAAGTGCAAAATAAAAAATTTACACTGAAATTATTCTTGATAAAAATTTGTTAAGCTTCTGCTCTTCACAATCTAAATGTTATCCATATGTAGGTTGTCTTCATGAGACACTTGTTCCAAACATTGTGCAGGAGAGAAGGTTTAGTAATCATGGAAACAGGGGCTTCCCAGGTGGCTCAGTGTTAAAGAATCTGCTTGCCAGTGCAAGAGATACAAGAGACTTGGGTTCAATCCTTTGGTCGGAAAGATTCCAAGAGACAAAAATGGCAATCAGTATATTTGCCAGTATTCTTGTCTGGAAAATTCTATGGACAAAGGAGCCTGGTGGGCTACAGTCCGTGGGGTTGTAAAGAGTTGGACACAACTGAGCATGCATGCTCACTCTCTCACATGGAACTATCAGTAATTGAAGAGTGAAGAAACCAGGCGCTGATTGAAGTAGGGCTCATATGAATGTAAAGACAAAATAGAGAGGGGTGAGAGACTGACTTCCCGGGTGGCTTTAGGGCTAAAGAACTTGCCTGCCAATCCAGGAGACGTAAGAGACTCAGGTTCAATCCCTGGGTTAGGAAGATTCCTTGGAGTAGGAAATGGCAACCTACTCCAGTATTTTTGCCAGAAAATCCCATGGACAGAGGAACCTGGTGGGTACCATCCACAGGGTTGCAAAGAGTCAGACGTGACTGAAGCGACTTGGCACACTTGTGATTGGCCTGACAAGAGACAAAGCAGAGTCTGAATCACAGTTTTAGGTCCAGATTATTTCAAGAGTCTCTCAATAAGTTTCCATTCTTTTCTCTTACCTTTTCTGAGTTGTCCTAAGCTTTCAAGTTATCCCTCTTTAAAACTATTTTCTTTAAGTTGTGTATTTATTACTTACAATCTTGAAAACTTCCAATGAGTAAAATACAAACACTTTTCTAACAGCACCCCATGGGTATTCTCATAACATTGATTTTCCCATCCTCACCTTCATATTTCTGCAAAGCTCTTCTCTTTCCCATTACTCTATATGCATTTTTAGGCTCCCTCAAAAAAATGAATATTGAAGGAAGTGGATCCAAACCCAAATTTTTGTCATTTCCTGGTCACTCAGCATCATATTTCTCTTCACTCTTCTTCTCTCCACCAACTCTGTCTTGGCAGTTTTCAGGATGAATCCTTGCACTTAAGTCTCCAATTACACCCTCTCATTATTGCCATTGTTAATTACTCCACACACTCTTTACCCAAATATTAGATATGCAGAGACAAGTTTGTCCTTCTGGTGTTTAGCTACTTGCATAACCCTATTATTATATGGATTGTCAACATACAGGGAGATGCATTGTATTTGTTAGAAATCTGCGTTAGATGTCAAGCCTTGATTTAATTTGTAGGTGCCTTACCTTTCTGGAACAATGCTGTTCTGCTCTTAAAATACACCACACACACACCTGAATCAACATGGCTGATTCCTGGCAAATAGGGGTGTTGCTCCAAAGTGGGTGATTCACCCTCTGTTAACTTACTAGCACGACCTAATCAAATAAGTTTGCTCCTTGTAAAATAGGAATTGCTTACAATCAGAGTGGAGCACCAAGAATAGGGAAAAAAAGAAAAAAAGAAAAAATGTTGAAGGATTGAGTGCTATCTTCCTTAGGGCATAGATTCTGTAGAATTCAGAACAAAACAGGAAGTTAGAAGATGCGGTTTTTAGTGAGGGTATAAAACAGAAGCCTAGAAAGAGAAAATCAAATTTTTTGAAAGAAAGATAATGAGCCACTGCTGCTGCCGTTGCTGCTAAGTCGCTTCAGTCGTGTCCGACTCTGTGCGACGCCATAGATGGCAGCCCACCAGGCTCCGCCATCCTTGGGATTCTCCAGGCAAGAACACTGGAGTGGGTTGCCATTTCCTTCTTCAATGCATGAAACTGAAAAGTGAAAGTGAAGTTGCTCAGTTTTGTCCGACTCTTAGCGACCTCGTGGACTGCAGCCCACCAGGCTCCTCTGTCCATGGAAAAACTACTACACTCCAGTTCGAATGACTGAAAACAATTGCCTACAGTAGCAAATGCTGGTGGGGCCGTGGAGCAACTGGAATGCTCATACATGGCTGGTGAGCATGTGAAATAGTATGACCATTTTAGAAACAGTTTTTCAGTTGAAGATACACTTCTCATATAACTCAGAATACTATTCTTAGGAATTTACCCAAGTGAAATGAAAACTTAATATTCATATAGAATCCTGTACATGAAAGTTTACAACATATGCCTCATCACCAAATGATGAAAAAATTCCAACTCTCTTGCAGTGCATGAGTAAACAATCTGTGATACATCAATATAATGGGAAACTACTCAGCAATAAAAAGGAATGGACTATTGACACATAGAACAGATCGGCTGATTCTCAAAGTCACAAGGCTGGGTGAAATAAGACAGTAGTTTCAGGAGACTATATACTGCATGATTCTTTTTACATGAAAGTCTCAAAAGGTTAGAAGTATAGTGACAGAGAACAGATCAGAGTTGCCAGGGAGTAGAGGTGAAGGAAGGGTTGATTTTTAAAGAAACAGTGTGTGGGAATTTTTGGGTGTGCAAGAGCTGTTTTGTATCCTGATTATTGTCATGTTTTAAATGGAATGTTTAAATGTCATGTTTTTAAAGGAATCTATACATGTGTAAAAATTCATAGAACTGTGCATCTGAAAAAGACAATTTTACTGTATATTAATTATAAACTCAATTTTAATAAAGAGGTAAGAAGATAGACAGAAGAAAATATCAAGCATTCTTTCTTTAAAATTTAAGAACACTTTTTACAAAAGAATGTGGTGCCAAGGGGAATTCTTTCTATTGCACAAAGAAGTCAAAGAAACTACTGAGTTCCTAGCAGAAGCTGCTAGGAATTTATCATTTTATTTTTCAACTTGGAATAAAACTACTTTTCTGATCTACAAAGTGGAGAATTGCAAGAGGAATTTATGTTTATATTATGACAGAAACCACAGAACGGCCACATCTCCCTCCCCATTTGTGTATTCACTGCTTAAAGGAGAGCCTTGACTCAAATGTAGACCTATAAAAAAATATAACCTGAAGAAAGTTGAAAGTTTAAATCAACATATTATCTTTGGAAATGACATTTGCTAATGAAAAACCATTGGCTTCTTTAACAGACAAGTTTCTCTTCCGACCTTTTCCTGGATTTGAGAGTGCTTACCATGGACCAGAGCAAAGTAAGAGGGTTCCTCTATTTTTTTTTGGCTTCACTCTTTGGCTTTTGCTGTTTATACCTATTATTCCCAAGAATTTATGGGCTTAAGCAGCAGTCAAGAGACACAGCTTTGTTGCTTACTGGGCTTGTTGTGACTTTATGTAGACTTCCCTGTAGCTCAAATGGTAAAGAGTTTGCCTGCCATGCAGGAGACGTGGGTTTGATTCCTGGGTTGGGAAATTCCTTTGAGGAAGGGAATGGCAATCCACTCCAGGATTCTTGCCTGGAGAATTCCAAGGACAGAGAAGCCTGGTGGACAGAGTTGGACACGACTAGCAACTAACACACACACATTTCAAATATTCATCAATTCATATAACAAGGTAGTTCCTTTATGATTTCTGTACAGCATCATCCTTTTCACTGTGTGCATGGCTGTGGTTTTATTATTAGGCTATACGTTTTTCAGATCCTTATTGTAAGTTCTCCATACCAAGAGTTTACCATGATGTATGTTTCTCCTTTGTGATTTTTTTTTTCTTAACATGGGGGAGTGTTTGATTACTAAACTAATTTAATTTGTTGTTCATTAAAGAGTCAGATGCTTTTGAACAGAACCTGGCATTTCATAGTTCTAATAATGGCTGTACTTCTGTCTTCTGAAATCTATTGTCTTTATGCAAGTATAAAGTTGTTATAAAACACAACACAGCAAAGCAAAACAAAAGTATCTGTGGCAGAATATGAGGGCTAGAACAGGAGTCAGCAAACTGACTTGTAGGCTGACTGCCTGTTTTAGTAAATAAAGTTTTATTGGAACACAGTCACACCCATTTATTTGAATACTACCATTGTTTATTTAATGGTCCAATAGTAGATCTGGGTAGTTGTGAGAGAAACTATATAACACACAAAGCCTCAAATATTTACTTACTGGCTCTTTACAGAAAAAGTGTACTGAGTCCCAGACAAGACATTTATCTTGACCAGTTGTTCATTTTTGTTATGACAGATTTTTATCTTAATGATTTAAAAAGCTCAAATTACATATAAATGAAATCTCAGTTCACTCATTTTGAAAATACCTTGGGAGGACATTAAATGGAATTTGAAATTAAGCATTGGACTGATGCATTGAGATGCTACTTATCAAAGCCTGAATGTGTTAGTTCTAGAGCTGAAATCCCACGCTGTGTTCACAACCTGAAACATCAAAGCTCCCTGCTACCCCTAGCCCCTAGCCCTGCTAAAAAAAAAAGTGGAAAAAGCATAATCAGAAGAATGGGCATTTGAGTAATGACAGTGTGCTGTGTAACACTTAACCTGTAAGACATCCATATTTTTTTTCACCCTAAACGTAGCATATCTTTTTAAAATAACAACCCTTCCATCTAAGAAGCATAAATTGGAGACTATTAATGAAAGGAATTTGGGGCATTTAAAGCTGTCACTCAGGAATTAAAAGTCTTTAGGGTTTCCTTTGTTGAGTGGATTTCTGCCAACAGGAAAAAACAAAAAACAATGTGGATGGAACCAGTTTACCCATCCTTGTCTATTTAGGGTAAAGAGTGGATTAAGCTCCAATTTTCATTGGTTCCAAAACCTCATCTGATTGATGTCAGGAGATACAGTCTGTTTAAGTCTTCCATCCCCTTAAAATATCTTTGGTTTCCCAGATTTGCTTATAAAGTACACACATCAATCCTGGGCATTGCTGCGCACAAGCTGTAATACTCAGTGCCAATTGCCTGTAGCCTAAACTTTGGATGATGTTGTGAACTTGCCTCATTCAGGCAAGACTTTCCTTTGGTCATCTTGTTGCTGCTGTGGCATCATGACTGATGTCTGGGAGACCCACCCCTGCTGTTTACAGGAGGATAGCTGCCTATACATCCTCCTCCATAATTATGATGCACACACTACTGGGTAACTTTCCAGGCTGGCTCCAGGACTACCTTCACACCCTACTAGGGACAGCCCTTTTTTCTCTTCTGTGACCCTTAAGCCTAATATTATCTGGCTGATGTATGAACTTGTGATGAGGTCACCTACAGTACTTTTCTTGTCTTTCCTGTAATCTAGCCTCAGTTAGGCTTATTCTAAGAATCAGAAATGCATGTTTGACTCTCTATTAAGAGCAGAATGCAGTCTTGGTTTCCCCCAGGGGAATGCCTTTGCTCTTGTTCAGTTGCTCAGTCTTGTCCGACTCTTTGAGATCTTTGCATCTTTGTTAATTAGAGGCAAGCAAATTCTTGGGGGGAGGGATCCAACCAATTCTACTCTCATCAAAATGCAAGTCTTAAGCTCCAGTGGATTTTTTAGGGTAGGAGCAGTTATTGAGTTCTTTGACCACCATGTTTGGACACCATAGCTTCTCCTTCAAGCATGAGTGAAGTAAAAATACTGTTGCACTCTAGGCGGTGGTGGTGGTTTAGTCACTAAATCATGTCCAGCTCTTGCAACACTATGGACTATAGCTTGCCTACCTCTTCTGTCCATGGGATTTTGCAGGCCAGAATACTGGAGTGGGTTGCCATTTCCTACTCCAGGGGATCTTCCTGACACAGGGATCAAACTCACATCTCTTGCATTGCAGACGGTCCTCTGCATTGCAGTCAGATTCTTTACCACTGAGCCACCAGGGAAGCATGTTTGACCCCTATAGATTCTCCATTCAAGCATGAGTGAAATAAAAATGCTGTTGAACTCTAAGTAGTAGAGGCAAAACATTACTTAAGTTCCTTTTTCACTTTACAATTATAAAAATCAAGAGTTAAATTTGGTCTCAGAACCATCTTTACTAGAATCATCTGAGAATTCTAAAAATACTGCTTACTATCATGTTCCCTAACAATCCAGGGTGGGACCTAAGAACTTGTTAGTGAGGAATTATAGCAGTAAACAGCAAGAACACTGTAGGTGTATCTATGTATTATTAGCAACTTTTTATACACATGCATGTTTGCTAAAAAACGACATATAATTAATTCTATAACATATATCTGATTTTTTTCAATCAATCCTTTAATTTACTATAAATCTATGTCCACAGAGGATCAGTTCACAGCTAAATTTGACCATCTTGGAACATTGCTTTAGCAATATTCCCACCAAAAGGAGAATCTTAAATTGAAACTTGATACAGGTATATATCAGTTTAGTTCAGTTTAGTTGCTCAATAGTGTCTGCCTCTCTGCGACAGGCTTCCCTGTCCATCATCAACTCCCAGAGCCTACTCAAACTCATGTCCATCACATTGGTGATGCCATCTAACCATCTCATCCTTTGTTGCCCCCTTCTTCTCTTGCCTTCAATCTTTCCCAGCATCAGGGTCTTTTCCGGTGAGTCAGTTCTTCACATCAGGTGGCCAAAGTATTGGAGTTTCAGCTTCAGCATTAGTCCTTCCAATGAATATTCAGGACTGATTTCCTTTAGGATTGACTAGTTGGATCTGCTTGCAGTCCAAGCAACTCTTAAGATTCTTCTATCAACAAACATCTAAATGTTTTAAAAACACCCACCTGAAAGAACATTCTTCAGATTTCAATTATCCAATTGGTTTATGCCAAAGATCCCCTAGAGAAGTGAACAGCTACCCACTCTAGTATGCTTGCCTGGAAAATGTCATGGACAGATTGGCCTGGCAGGCTACAGTCCATGGGGTTACAAACAGCTGGAGACAACTGAATGACTTTCATTTCAGTTCAGGATAGAGATACTGAGTAGGAGGTTCCTAGCCACACCGAAGATGAGACTAAGAGTAGTAATTTTCCAATAAACCTTTATATACTTAAAAGTAGTGGGCATGTGGGGTTGGTCTGAAAGCTGAGATACAGAATGCTACAAACTCTGAGCAATGCTGTAGTCTTTATCTTTTCTCTGATATTTTTTGTGGTCCGATGTTGTATTCTAACCTAAAGGAACTGAGAATGAAAAGAAATAAAAAAGAACGTTGGAAGCAATCTACTTGTCAAAAGAAAAGCACAGATTTAAGATACAGCAACCACAGACTCTGAATCAGGGTCCTGGGAAGTTCATCTCCTTCATTGTGATATCACATATCATATATCATTAAAATCTCTCCATATAGTTGGGGTACCTGGTGTTAAGAAGCTGAAAGAAACAGCCTAAAACTTATCTCACCTCCTGCAGTTTTCACTGGATTGTTGTTTTGGTAGGCAGAGAATTGGACACCAGTGTACTGAAAAATATAAATTTATATTCATAAATATAACAATAAAATAAATATTTAAACATGTAACATTTATTTCATGTTTTGATGACCTACCAAAGAACTGCTTTAAGGCAATCTGTCTGCAATATTATGTTATAGTATCTCATTTTTTAAAAAAAAAATTGAAGTATGATGCTTAGTAGCTCAATTGTATCTGATAGCCTATGCTTAGAAGCTTAGTTGTATTTGACTTTCTGTGACCCCCTGGACAGTAGCCTGCCAGGCTCCTCTGTCCATGAAATTCTCCAGATCTCCAGATAAGAATACTGGAGTGGGTAGTCATTCTCTTCTCCAAGGGACCCTCCTGACCTAGGAATGGAACCCAGGGTCTCCTGAACTGCAGGCAGATTCTTTACTGTCTGTGCCACCAGGGAAGCCCAACTGAAGTATAGTTGATCTAAAATATTGTATTTTATTTTTTTTTAAAAATGCTTTTCCTTCTCCCTCTATAGCATCATCTTTTCTCTTTTTGTTCTTCCTCTTTTATTTTTTTTTTTTTCTGGCTCCTTCCATCTGCCTCTCCTCTTTCCTCATTTGTCACTCTTGTATAGATTTGTGCCTGAAACTAGGTCATGAAACTGTCAAGATGTCAGCTTCAAATTTAGTTTTCAATTCCCTGTCTTTAAACCACTTTATATTTTGGGAATGATTTCCTTTCCTTTGTGGTTGGATGGAGCAATTTGAATACCCTTTCTATTGCACATGAGTTTTCCTTTATATATATCTGCTTAGATGGCTTCTTATAAGTTATTATGCATTGGTAATCACACATTACCACATCTGGGTTGTCTTAAAAACGTTCAGGTCTTACAAATTAAGGGAAAAAGAGAGAAAAGTATTTTACAAAGGAACATGAAGTTAATTTTTGTCACCACATTTACAAAACAGTTCCACTAACTGAATACAACCTACTTCTTACAAATGCAATTATGGTTATGCTTCATTGAGGGAAGATTTTTAAATATTAAAAATAAAGCAAGCCACAGAAAACTCAAGTATCCTCCCGTAGGAACAAATAGTAAAATCTGGTGTTCATTAAAATACTTGAATGTTAATGGAAGAAAAAAATGTCAACCTTATATCTCCATTTCTTTGGACCAAGACAGTGTGGTTTCTCAGTTTTCTCAAGGCCTGGCCAGCTTAGGATATGGTGAGACTCTTTGGAGACAGGAAATGTGAGGTTGGATGTAGCAGAGCACAAATCTGTGAAATGGTTTGGGGCTTCCTTGCACTGTGTGTCTCCTTGACCTTCCCTGTGGAGAGTATAGAAAGGCATAAGGATCCCACTTTCTTTCCTGGGTCTCTCTCTGTTGCCAGAGATCTCACTGCCATTGAAGTGGGGAAAAAGGTTTACAAAAAAAGCCAAAATATGACAAGACCAAATGTGGAGTTTTGAGGACATATAAGAATCAAGATTCAATAACCTCAAATACGCAGATGACACCACCCTTATGGCAGAAAGTGAAGAGGAACTAAAAAGCCTCTTTATGAAAGTGAAAGAGGAGAGTGAAAAAGTTGGCTTAAAGCTCAACATTAAGAAAACAAAGATCATGGCATTCAGTCCCATCACTTCATGGGAAATAGATGGGGAAACAGTGGAAACAATTTCAGACTACATTTTTTGGGGGGGCTCCAAAATCACTGCAGATAGTGATTGCAGCCATGAAATTAAAAGACACTTACTCCTTGAAAGAAAAGTTATGACCAACCTAGATAGTATATTCACAAGCAGAGACATTACTTTGCCGATGAAGGTCCATCTAGTCAAGGCTATTGTTTTTCCTGTGGTCATGTATGGATGTGAGAGTTGGACTGTGAAGAAGGCTGAGCACCGAAGAACTGATGCTTTTGAACTGTGGTGTTGAAGAAGACTCTTGAGAGTCCCTTGGACTGCAAGGGCATCCAACTAGTGCATTCTGAAGGAGATCAGCCCTGGGATTTCTTTGGAGGGAATGATGCTGAAGCTGGAACTCCAGTACTCTGGCCACCTCATGCGAAGAGTTGACTTATTGGAAAAGACTCTGATGCTGAGAGGGATTGGGGGCAGGAGGAGAAGGGGACAACAGAGGATGAGATGGCTGGATGGCATCACGGTCTGAGTGAACTCCAGGAGTTGGTGAGGGACAGGGAGGCCTGGCGTGCTGTGATTCATGGGGTCGCAAAGAGTTGGACATGACTGAGCGACTTAACTGAACTGAACTGAGGTTGACAAGGAAGACATCGCAAAAATCAACAGCATTATAAAGAAAATGGCCCTCCCTTCCTCTTCCCCAAACTGTCCTCACTCCACCCTGCTCCCCCCAAAACCCCCAACATACTCATTTTCTTGTCCTCTTCTCCAGCTAGACCCTTAGCCAAAACAGGGCAGTCCACAGGCACCTGCTTGGATTTCTTCACTTTAATTGGCATTCTATCAGGAAGAGCCATTTTTGTTATAGGGTTCCCTCCTTTTTTACATCTTAATTTTATTTTCAATGCAAATAGCTCCTGGAAGATCAAAAGCCTGTCAGCTATTAATACTTCAGAATCAGTTAATTGAATCACATTGCCTTCTGTATGATTCCTACATAAAGGCAGTTGTGCTAAAAAACTAAGACCCCTGTAGGGTAGGGAGGAAATCTGTCAGAGAACTCTGGCTGGAGGGAGGGTAGAAGAGGTCTCTGAGGTAATAGAATCTGAGGCTGGGGATAGTTTGCTGGTTCTGGGTACCTAGAGATGTCTGGAGCAGAGAAAAAAGGTGGGTAGGAGGCTGTCAAGGTCAATACTGGATTATTTGAAATGTTTGCCCCTGGCCATGAAAGAGAGGAAAAGCTCGCAGCCTGATGGCCTCCAGGAAAAGAGCTGGAAGAGTTTTGTGAAAGACAGTCAACAGCAAAATGTCTGACTTGCCAATTAGGTGAAAGGCAGTGATAACTTCATTCTGTGTTCACTGATATATTTGTTGCTAGTTCTCTGTCCTTCCAAACGGATGTATGTGTGCGCCAAATTCTAGCATATATTATGTGCTAAAGAAAGGCTAGTCATCATTAGTCGCAAAGTTTTTAAAATCATAAATGATCTCTTATTTAATGTGTTTAAAATTTGAGTTAATTTTTTTTAATACATAACACATAAGGAGAACATATACGCTCAAGAACTAATTGGGAAATAAATATACACATACATAAAATAATTACTTTATTATTAAAGAAACGTGAGTTTGCTCAGTTATGTCTGACTCTTTGCTACCCCATGGACTCTAACCCACCAGGCTCCTCTGTCCATGGAATTTTCCAGGCTAGAATAATTGAGTGCATTGCCTTTTCCTTCTCCAGGGGATCTTTCTGATCCAAGCAAGGATGGAACCCACATCTCCTGTGTCTCCTACATTGTAGGCAGATTCTTTGAAAAAGTGAAGTCGCTCAGTCTCCGACTCTTTGTGACCCCATAGACTGTAGCCTACCAGGCTCCTATGTCCATGGGATTTTCCAAGCAATAGTACTGGAGCGGATTGCCCTTTCCTTCTCCAGGGGATCTTCCCAACCCAAGGCTCAAACCCAGGTCTCCTGCATTGTAGACAGATGCTTTACCGTCTCAGCCACCAGAGAAGTATAGAAATAGCTATAGATAAAAATATAGCTGCTGCTACTGCTAAGTCGCTTCAGCTGTGTCCTACTCTGTGTGACCCCATAGACAGCAGCCCACCGGGCTCCCCCGTCCCTGGGATTCTCCAGGCAAGAACCCTGGAGTGGGCTGCCATTTCCTTCTCCAGTGCATGAAAGTAAAAAGTGAAAGTGAAGTCGCTCAGTCATGTCTGACTCTCCGCGACCCCATGGACTGGAGCCCACCAGGTTCCTCCGCCCATGGGATTTTCCAGGCAAGAGTACTGGAGTGGGGTGCCATCACCTTCTCCGGAAAAATATAGTGGTTAATACAAAAAAATTTTCCAAAAAGGGACTCATCCTACAATGATGTTTTATATTCTTTTATTCCCACAAAGTATTTAGTAGGGTAAATGGTAAATAGAAGCACACATTATTTTTAAAATCGGAAAAGCATTTTATTATGTAAAGTGACATATTTAACAAATCAATTTTTTATGTATTCTTAGATGTTCTAGTTTTTTTAAATATTATAAACAATGTTGAACTGAACTTCCATGGTTTTATATTTTTATTCTAAAACCTTCTCAATGAGCTAAACATTGTACCAAAGACAGAAGAAAAAGCCTAAATTTCTCTATTAAAAAAATTGCCTTCTTTTTGCCAAAGAGCAAACATTATTTTTAAAATGGTTCTTAGGGTCAATGAGGGAATGGAGAAATAAATATGTTTACATTTTGCCCTTTTCTCTTTCTACATGTTTTCCATATAGTTACATTTATTCTTGTCCTTACATATCATATGTATTCAAACTACTTCTAATTATATCCATCAAGTTGCTAGGCTTCAGAGCCACACACAGATATGCCTACTTGAGCTATCTCCTTCATTATCTGACAAATATCTCAAAATTTATATATCCAAACAGCACTTTTAATTTTCTTCCCAAACCTGGCCCTCTCCCAGTCTTTATTCATCCAGAGGTCCAGTCTCAGAGTAGAATTATTCTTCGTCTTTTCTTTCTCTCCACATTCAGTATCACCAAGTCATATATGCTCATCTCCAAATACATTACCAATCAGCCACTTCTTTGCAGTTCTATCAAGATGGCCCCAGTCCAGGCCACCTTCCACTCTTTCCTGAATTACAGCAGGAGCTTCTTAATTGCTCCCTTACATTCCTTTTCTTCTTGCCTACTGATTTTCCACTGGGCAATCAAAATGATATTTTCAAGGGTAGTTAGATCATATTTCTTTCACATGAAACTTTTCAGTGGCTTTTCATTACTCTTCCATTAAATTCAGACATTTGGAATCTGGAAGAGCACATAGTAGGCACACAGAAATATTTATTTGAATAAATGGAACCCAAGGCCCTCAATGGCTATTATCCACTGCTGGAGACTTACTTGAGGTAGTCTTTTGCCCTCTGTCTCTTTCCTCTTCTTCCCTCCTCTTCCACTTCCCCTCAGGGTCCCAAAATGTGCCAAGCTCTTGCCTGGGTCAGGAGAGGTGTTACCTCTTTTGCAAGGACTTCTCTACACATCTTGCCTAAGGTAGATTCACTCTGTGATCTGATCCTATCTCATGCTCCACAGAACTTAGCCTATATTTATTGTCTAATTATGAGATAGTTTCATCATGAGGTCTCTAGGGCAGTGATATTAGCTCTATTTGGTTCCAATTATATTCTTTTTTTGTTGTTTAAATTGAGATTGAGTTGCTGTAAGACAGCACATTGTTGTTTTAGTTTCACGTGTACAGTAATGTGATTCAGTTACATATGTGCGTGTGTGCGTGCTCAGTCTCTAAGTCATGTCCAACTTTCTGTGACCCTATGGAGTGTAGTTTGTCAGGTTCCTCTGTCCAGGAATTTAGGGAGTTAGAAGATGTGGTTTTCAGTAGTATAAAATAGAACCTTAGAAAGAGAAAATTAAATTTTTTGAAAGAAAGATAATGAGCCACTAAAGTGAAGTTGCTCAGTCGTGTCCAACTCTTAGCGACCCCATGGACTATAGCCTACCAGGCTCCTCCATCCACGGGATTTTCCAGGCAAGAGTACTGGAGTGGGTTGCCATTTCCTTCTCCAGGAGATCTTCCCAACCCAGGGATCAAACCCAGATCTCTCACATTGCAGGCAGACGCTTTACCATCTGAGCCACCAGGGAAGACTCAATGAGCCACTACCACATACCAATTCGAATGACTAAAAATAAATACCTAATTAGCAGATGCAGTGAGGCTGTGCAGCAACTGAAATGCTCATACGTGGATGCCTGTTGGGGATGTGAAATAGTACGACCATTTTGAAAACAGTTTTTCAGTTGAACATACAATTCTCATATAACTCAGAATCCATCCCATTCCTAGGAATTTACCCAAGTGAAATGAAAACTTAATATTCATATAGAATCCTATATATGCTGGGAAAGATTGAGGGCAGGAGGAGAATGGGATGACAGAGGATGAGATGGTTGGTTGGCATCACTGACTCAATGGACATGGGTTTGGGTGGACTCTGGGAGTGGGTGATGGACAGGGAGGCCTGGCGTGCTGCGGTTCATGGGGTCACAAAGAGTCGGACACGACTGAGTGACTGAACTGGACTGAGCTGAACATGAATGTTTACAGCAGTTCTATGCATCGTCACCAAATGATGGAGAAATTCCAGCTATCTTGCAATGCATGAGTAAATAATCTATGATGTATCAATATATTGGGAAAATACTCAGCAATAAAAAGAAATGGACTAGACACATAGAACACCTTGGCTGAATCTCAAAGTTACTATACTGAGTGAAATAAGACAGCAGTTTCAAAAGACTATATACCACATGATTCTTTTCATATGAAAGTCTCAAAAGGTTAAAAGTGTAGTGACAGAGAACAGATCAGAGGTTGCCAGGGAGTAGAGGTGGGGGAAGGGTTGATTTTAAAGGAACAGCATGTGGGAATTTTTGGGTGTGCAAGAGCTGTTTTGTATACTGATTGTTGTCACATTTACATAAATCTACACATGTGTTAAAATTCACAGAACTGTGCATCTGAAAAAGACAGTTTTACAATAATTTAATTATAAATTCAATTTTAGTAAAGAGGTAGGAAGATAGACTGAAAAGAATAGCAGATATTCTTTCTTTAAAATTTAAGAACAATTTTTACAAAAGAAATCAGTGCCAAAGGGATTTCTTTCTATTGCACAAAGAAGCCAAAAAACTACTGAATCTCTACCAGACAAGCTGTTGAGAATTTTCCAGGCAAATATACCGAAGTGGGTTTCCATTTCCTACTCCAGGGGATCTTCCCAGTCCAGGGATTGAACCAGTGTCTCCTGCATCTCCTGTACTGGCAAGCGGATTCTTTATCACTGAACCACCTGTGAAGTCCAGGATATATATATGCATGTATTTATATATTCTTTGTTGGATCCTGTTTTCATTATGGTTTACCACAGGATAATGAATATAGTTCCCTGTGCTATATAGTAGAAACTTGCTGTTTATCTATTTTGTATATAGTAGTATCTGCTAACCCAAAACTCTAATTCATCTCTTCCTCCCAACACCCTTTTCTTTGGTAACCAGAAGTTTGTTTTCTGTGTCTGTGAGTCTATTTCTGCTTTATAAATAAGTTCATTCATATCATTTTCTTTTATATTCCACATACAAGTGATATCACGTAATATTTGTCTTCCTCTGTCTGACCTACTTCACTTAGTGTGATAATTTCTAAGGCCATCCATGTTGCTGCTAATGACATTATTTCATTCTTTTTTATGGCTGAGTAGTATTTCATGTGTGCATATATGTATGTGTACATAATGGAATACCACTCAGCCATAAAAAGGAATGAAATACCATAACTTTCTTCATCCATGCTTACATGGCTTGGCTACTGTTTATAATGCTGCTAGGAACACTGGGGTACATTTATCTTTTCAACTTAGAGTTTTTATCTGTTCCAAATATATGCCCAGGAATGAGATTGTTGGATCATATGGTAGCTCTATTCTTAGGTTTTGAAGGAATTTTTGTACAGTTCTCCATAGTGGATGTACTAGTTCCCATTCCACCTACACTGTGGGAGGGTTCCCTTTTCTCTGCACTCTCTCTAGCACTTATTGTTTATAGAATACTTGATGATGGCCATTCTGACCAGTGTGAGTTGATAGTCCATTGTAGTTTTTATTTGCCTTTCTCTCGTAATTAGTGATATTGAAGATTTTTCATATTCTTGTTCCAATTGTATTTTTCATGCTTCCTATAATAGTGCAGATTATAAGCCAAGAAAGAAAAAGGGATGAAAATCATAGAAGTTAATAAATTAGCACATTTTGAAAATTATTTTCTGTGCTGGGCACTCTTACTTTGAAAGAAATAATTACATAAATACAGGTAAATCATACATAGCACAACACTTCCTGATTCCCTGTGAGTTGCAATGATATGTATAAGCTTATATTTTCTCCTTGAATCTTCCTAGTCACCCCACATAGAAGATTACTTCTTATTTCAGATGTGAGAAATTGGGTGGGTCTTGTGAGTGCTAAGTTGCTTCAGCTGTGTCCGACTCTTTGCGACCCCATAGACTGTGGCCACCAGGCTCCTCTGTCAATGGGATTTCCCAGGCAAGAATACTGGAGTGGGTTGCCATGCCCCCCTATAGGGGATCATCTCAACCCAGAGATGGAACCCACATCTCTTACATCTCCTGCTTTGACAAGTGGATTCTTTACCACTAGCATCACCTGGGAGTCCAAGGTGAGGCTTAATGAGGTTAAATAAGTACCAGAATCTGGACCCAAATGCAGGCCCATCTTATCCAATAATCGTCTCTCTGTCTTTAGTTAGGAGAGCCTTTGGCATCATGCCATTTATAAAGGAGCTTCAACTCCTATATGGCTAATCTTGACCTGAGAATCCGCCCAATTGGAGTGAGAACTTCTCTTTTTCCAGACTCCAGAGCTGGATGAGGAAATAGGCACAGACATTCCTCACGGAGAAAAGAGCTAAAATGAAGTTACTCTCATGTTCTCTCCTGATAGTGTCCATAACTAGAGTGACCTTCCATCCTGGTTGGCTAGAGCCATCTCCGTCCTCTCCAGTTGTATCATCATTCATAGTGACTATCCCTGCGTGGACTCTGCATCATTTGGTGACTCTGTTCCCCAGCTGTCCTGGGTGACTAGTAGCTGGTCTTCTAGCCTCCACTCCCCACTTTGCTTCTCATTTATTTTCAGTGACTTGCTTTCTGTGCTCTAATGCATCAGCTTTCCCAGATGATGGGCAGGTTCCCAAATCATCTGCTTGAAAATGCACTCTTGAGTGAGGTCAGAGGCCAGCTCCTTTCAGAGAGAACTGTGAAGTGTTGGGACCTGCGGCTCAGTACCTGCTGTCCTGCCTACTCAACATGCAGCTGACACTGCCTGTGCACTCACGGAGAAGAGGGCTCAGCACAGTTTCCAGCAGCCACTCCAGACCGGATCATCTTTCATCTGGGTTTTCCCATAGATGAATAGCCTTAAAGATGCTTCTGGAACTTCAGGGAGTACAAATGCACTCCCCGATGCCCTTGTCCATGGGGACTGCTTGGTGTCTTCAATGGGGAAGATTTATTCACTTGCCAAGCTCTCACAGAGAGGGCAGGAATGTTTGTGCTGTATCTCAGTTTCTTGTATTTTCTAGTTCAACCCCCTGCTCTGTATGTGGTTTTGAAATGATAATGAGCCACTGGTTTTCTTCCCTGGTTCATAGATTCTTGTTTCTCACAGGATGAATAGTGTGTCTCCTGATTCATCATCTTAGGAAGATGAATGCCACGTGTCCCAACGACATAACAGCATCTTTCCTGCCTCCTTGCTCCCACATAGCCATCAGCGGATAGATGGCGGGCAGCTTGGATTTATTTTTTGCTGCATTCAATCAGGCACATAACACCATGGCGAGAATGTCAGTTTATTGCAGCTCAAGGTGAATTTCTCTTCTCAAGGTAATGACACAAAAGTTCCCCAGGGGGCAGCTCCTCAGAGGCTGGCTTGATTGTATTTTTCCATAAATGAGCTTTCAGGGGAACGTCAGGCTCTGTCTTGATAGAGCTGGCTGGATTGGTGATGGGATTGGATATTGTCACCCCATACTCTCTTCCAGGGCAAGGCTGGATTGATTGCATTATTTAGCGTAAGCATAACCCAAAAAAGCAAAGCGCTTGACTTTCAGACTTTTCCTTCAAAAGGAGAGAGTTGATGGCATTTCATTTAAAAAGGAGGGGAGTGACAACTGAATATCCGGCTAATGCTCTGTTCTCTCTTCTAGATGGATTTCATTCTTATTTTCCATGCGATTTCATTCATTCATGATGCTGAACACATGCTCTTGCCAGGATGGCTCTCCTCTCTGGGTGGGAGGCTGGTGACATTTGCAAGAAGGAGGAGTAAGACGCAAAGGCAGCAGTGGTTTTTAACTAGCACTCAGTGGAACTGGAGATTTCCTGGGGGATCAGCAGAGGAGCCTGGAAAACAATTTCAGAATGTCTGATATTTTACTTGCCTAGCAAAATCAGCCCTTTTCTTTTTCTTTATGATAAAACATACTAGAAGAAAGATCTCCTAAATGTTAGGTTAACTAAAGTATATAGGGCCTGCAGATTTCATAATAAAAAATATATATAAATTGAAAAGAAGTCTTCTCAGTATGGACACATGGTATTTTATCTGGAAGCAATGTTTAGAGATTGTCATAGGAAAAACAAACAAACAAAAAACCCTGATGTCTAAAGTAACTCTTGTAAATGTATTTGAACTAGTAACCAAAGGGTCTCACCCCAAGAGTAAGGCTTTGACATCTGTATCAAGAAAAATCCAGTTCTTCCCTACTATGTAGGGAAAAATCCAGTTCTTTCTTCTTGTGTTTTTCTTTCCTGCTTATAAAGAACTCTTTACTTCTAACACTTGTGGTCATTGGATGTGTGCAGGCTTTCCCCTGCCAACAAGACGGTGTCCCACAACTTAGTTCAGTTCTGACAGCATCTATCTATCTGGATTGGATCCCACAGGTTAAGGGCATAGTCCTATAAAACTGCCCCCAACTTCAGATACCAATCATGAACAGTAGGCCTCCAGGTTGCCCACAACTATTGTCCACTGGCTGCAGATCACTTCCCCAATGCCCTCTGCTCAGGTTTGATTAATTTACTAGACAGGCTCCTAGGTCTCAGGGAAACTTATTTATGTTTGCCCATTTATTAAAGGGTATGATTAAAGGATATGGTTCCCAGGTGGCTGTACTGGTAAAGAACTCGCCTGCCAGTGCAGGAGATATGAGACACAGGTTCAATCCTGGGTCAGGAAAATCTCCTGGAGTAGGAAATGGCAACTCACTGACTATCACCCACCAGGCTCCTCTGTCTGTGGGATTCTCCAGGCAAGAATACTGGAGTGAGTTGCCATTTCCTACTCCAGGAGATTTTCCTGACCCAGGATTGAACCTGTGTCTCATATCTCCTGCACTGGCAGGCGAGTTCTTTACCAGTACAGCCACCTGGGAACCATATCCTTTAATCATACCCTTTAATAAATGGGCAAACATAAATAAGTTTCCCTGAGACCTAGGAGCCTGTCTAGTAAATTAATCAAACCTGAGCAGAGGGCATTGGGGAAGTGATCTGCAGCCAGTGGACAATAGTTGTGGGCAACCTGGAGGCCTACTGTTCATGATTGGTATCTGAAGTTGGGGGCAGTTTTATAGGACTATGCCCTTAACCTGTGGGATCCAATCCAGATAGATAGATGCTGTCAGAACTGAACTAAGTTGTGGGACACCGTCTTGTTGGCAGGGGAAAGCCTGCACACATCCAATGACCACAAGTGTTAGAAGTAAAGAGTTCTTTATAAGCAGGAAAGAAAAACACAAGAAGAAAGAACTGGATTTTTCCCTACATAGTAGGGAAGAACTGGATTTTTCTTGATACAGATGTCAAAGCCTTACTCTTGGGGTGAGACCCTTTGGTTACTAGTTCAAATACATTTACAAGAGTTACTTTAGACATCAGGGTTTTTTGTTTGTTTGTTTTTCCTATGACAATCTCTAAACATTGCTTCCAGATAAAATACCATGTGTCCATACTGAGAAGACTTCTTTTCAATTTATATATATTTTTTATTATGAAATTCTGCAGGCCCTATATACTTTAGTTAACCTAACATTTAGGAGATCTTTCTTCTAGTATGTTTTATCATAAAGAAAAAGAAAAGGGCTGATTTTGCTAGGCAAGTAAAATATCAGACATTCTGAAATTGTTTTCCAGGCTCCTCTGCTGATCCCCCAGGAAATCTCCAGTTCCACTGAGTGCTAGTTAAAAACCACTGCTGCCTTTGCGTCTTACTCCTCCTTCTTGCAAATGTCACCAGCCTCCCACCCAGAGAGGAGAGCCATCCTGGCAAGAGCATGTGTTCAGCATCATGAATGAATGAAATCGCATGGAAAATAAGAATGAAATCCATCTAGAAGAGAGAACAGAGCATTAGCCGGATATTCAGTTGTCACTCCCCTCCTTTTTAAATGAAATGCCATCAACTCTCTCCCTGTCTCTTATACACATCTCCATGAAGTTGGAGTTCATCACTCTCCCAGTACATGAATGTTTTCACCAACCAGGAAGCTCCTAAACCTCATAGTATTGAGAATTTTATGGAGACTTCATCAGGTAGGTATGATGGACCATTAACTTTATTTTCAACACTTCTTCCTTCTCAGAGGAATGAGGATCAGGGCTAAAATCCCAAGCTTCTAATCTTAGTTTCTTTCTAATCACCAACCCTTCTGTAGGATCCCACTAAGTGTCAAGTCATTAGGACAAAAGACACTCCTGTGTTAGTGAAGGAGGAAACAGACAGAACAGGCTCCATCTTCAAAGCAGGACTCCATCTTGGGCCAGACTGTGGACTTTGAGCTCTATGCCCATTATCTATGGAAACTACATGCCAACGTATGCCAACTGGAAAACCAAACTCCCCGCCACCCCATGCAAGGGCCCCAGGGCTTGAACCTAGATTCTCCATCACCTAAAAGAATACCCTAAGTATCTGTGTAACCAAATGGAATCATAAATTCTATTATGCTTATTAGAGTATGACCACAAGCCTATTGATAATTGTCCACTGTTAACTATTTGGGCCTAAGGCATACGAATCACGGGGTTAACTTTGATTATACCTTTCTTTTCCTTTGTTCAGACTAGTTTCAGAGAATTTGGGGGAGTGGGTTTGAGCATGTACACTTAGGGTATATAACATTTTCACAAAAACTGGTCGGGGTCCTTGGCTAAGAGGGGACTCTGCCTTGGGCCCGCTGGTGTAATAAACTGCACTCCATTATCGGCATTGTCCTGAGTGAGTTTTTTTCCTGGAATGCGTGGCTACAACCTTAGGATCAGAGACTAAAATATCTTTCCTATTATATCACAGCCTAGATGACCTCTCTCCCTGACTCCCTCACCTAAGAAAACTTCTGTAGGAGATAGAGTTTACTTGCTTACTTGCCTGATGGCCCTACAGTATCACTCAACAGGTGGTAGGTGAGGCCGATGGTGATGGGGCAGGATGAGGCTGGAGAGTGGACAATACAGGACCAGCCATCCTAGTGGGCATTCTACCAGTCATTTCTCTCTCTGCTCCATTTCCATCCCCATCATCAACTTAAGTCACTGAGATACCTCTAGGGATCAGGCAGAGCATGGGCACAAGGAGGGTCCATAAAACACCACTCCTGGGTATGCTACCTTGCTTTGCACTAAGGGAAGCTCCCAATGGACAAGGAAAAGGTCCTGAGCGTTGCAATCCAGTTCCCATAAAAATACCTCAGAAATAGACCTCTCCAAACTTCTTTTGAAGCTCCTTCCTTTAGACACAACCGTGGCTTTTTCTTGGTTAAAATTCTAAGAACTCTCCAAAATGAATGATAAAACCCATTAAATCACCTTGCAATTCACAGCTTGCTTCTTCTGGTTCTATAAGTTTATTGTATTATTTTTAGAATGTTTACTTAAAAAGTGTGCAGAGCTGGTGGTGCAGGATCTCAGAATCTTTTCTTAGAACACAGCTATGTCTTCTATCCCCAGGGGGCCACTGGCAGGAGGCTAAAAATAGTCCACAGAGCAGCTTCCCTCCACCAGAAGGGTTGTTTATTTGCCAGAAGAGAGAAAACAGAAACTCACGCTTCACCCTCTCCCTGAATTCCTTCTGAAAGCAAGCGAATGTTTCACTCCAGAAATGAAAGTTCTTTGCCTTAAAATGAGGGCTAGTGAAGAGTTAGCACCTTCTGTCTCTGAGAAGTTGAAAATGAATGAATGTTCTGATCTTGTGGCACACTTGCTCCAGAACTTCAGCAGCTTACCATTGCTTGTAGGTTGGGGGCTGGATATCCTACAGTCAGTATTTGAGTCTCTTTTTAATCAGCCCCCATCATCCTGCATTATCTCTCTGTTTCCGAGCTTTCAGCTTCAGACTCATCTCTTTAATATCCCCCTGTATCCCTGGCGTTTGCCTGGTCCTTTGATCATACTACTCTCTCTACTAAAGGTTTGACTCTTATAAGCCAGTCTGGTTTTTGTCTTTCCAGGAAGGGCACCAAACTTCCCTCTTGGAGAAGCCCCCTCACTGACTGCCCAAGTTATGGAAAGCTTTCTGGACTCCTGCAGGACTCAGAGTCCATGGCAGACTGCTGTTTTTGACACTTAGCAAATGAGAGTTTTTTGTTTGTTTTGTTTTTATTTATTTATTTGACTGTGTTGGGTCTTAGTTGCAGCATGTGGGATCTACTTCCCTGACCAAGGATCGAACCCCTGGCCCCCTGCATTGGGAGCATGGAGCCTGAGCCATTGGACCACCAGGGAAATCCCTGCAAATGAGAGTCTTATACAGGTTTTTATCTTTTGATGTGTGCCAGCTTTATTTTCTCAGTATCTTGAAAACCTCTGGGAATAGTGACAGTAGGTTTTAGTGTCTATGTCCAATGTAGCAATTGACAAACAGTAGGTGCTTAATTAGTGTTTGATTTAGGGATTCTTGTTCTATTTCCACAGAGTTGAATGCTCTTAAGTATAAGAGTTGAGTTGAATGCTCTTATACTCCAAACCAGGAGCAGAGTTCCCCAGGGTTTTTGCAAAGTGGTGTTTGATAAAGATTCCTTCCCCTAAAATGCTTGCAAGGGGGAGGTGGTGGGTGTTATGGGGAGGAAGGTCCCCTCTGTGGTTTAAAAGAAAAAAGAAAGAAATTGCTTTGTACAAAGTCCTTATTGAGTCACAAGACCCTTGAACAAATGAAAGGTGCTGAGAAATACTGCAGTAAAGAAATCTCTTTTATTTTGTTGAATCTATCACTTCCCAAATTAATTTGACCATGGAATGCTTTTTATTCTTTTTTTTTCCTGAGAAGTAATGACATGGAGCATTCAGAAACACTAGATGCCTTAGCTCAAGGTGCTCTAACAAAATACTATAAACTGGCTGGCTTTAAACAACAGAAAATTATTTCTCACAGTTGAGGAGGCTGGAAGTCAGAGATCAAGCTTCCAGCATGGTTGGATTCACAGAAAGAGCCTTCTTATTGGCTTGTAAGTGGCTGACTTCTATGTCCTCACCTGGAAGAGAGAGAGGAGAGCTCTGGTGTCTCTTCCTCTCCTTTTAAGGCCACTAACTTCACTCTCATTACTTCATTTAGATCTAATTGTCTCCCAAAGGCCCCACCTTCAAATACCATCATTAGGGGGTAAAGTTTCAGCATATGACTAAGGGGAAGGAGGGGGCAGCAAACTTTTAGTTTAGAACACATAGCTTCTGTTGAACACAGTTTGAACAGAAGTAGCATCTTTCTTTCTGGCTTCCCACCTACCCTATCTCTAAGCCACACTTTCAATGAGATGTTCTAACCTGTGACTATCTCTTGGGTAATTGGGCTTCAACATACCATGCAGAGTTGATTATTTTGCCCAATTTGCACTAGAACAAACTCCACCCATTTCTGATGTTCTATTTTGCATTCTATTAGATAACTCCAAATGAGGATGATTGGGAGATTAATCAGTATTTCTGGGAATGAAGTACTAGACTTAACACAATAGACAAATTCTTCTGCCTCTGCTTTAGCCAGCTAGGTGAACATTTTAGAGATTTTCTAGTCTGTTTAGATTTTTTAAAAGTACATGAATTAACTAAGAACTTCAAAAGTGAGTGATGCACCCACAAGTTGGGGTAAAGTTAGAACTAAATTCAAGTCTTCTGGCTGCCAGGTAAGTGAACTTCACAACTTAGATTTCTCAATCAAGTGTCATCTCCTAAGACTTGAATTTTTCTTGATCATATGAAATCAGCTGAGATAAACTCAAACAAAAAAGAAGGTTGCTTCTCATTTCTTGACTTTTCTGGATTAAGTATAACCAGACCTTTCCATTCTTTCTTGCAGGGAATACTTTTTCTTCACCTCTCCAGTCCAGCCAGCCCCATCTGGGTATTTTCAAGTCAATGTCCTTTGAAAAATGTGGCACTTGAGACAAAACCCAGCTCTCCAGATGTGACCTGACTTGACAAAGTGCAGTACGGCTCTCCCCCCTTAATCCGACTCCACTTCTTCTCTGCTGCAGAAGGGTGTTAGCACTCTCAGTGGTCCCAGATTCTTTTGATCATGCCCTTGCCTGCCTCCAGACCTACTTACTATCTCTAAGCCTTTTTGCTATTTAGTTTCTCTCTAGTTTCATTCATGTCATCTTCTGTTACACCGTTGGCTTTTGTCCTTCTATCAGACAAACCTGCCTGGCTTTCAGGTAAATGGACGTTCACATATACCTCTGACTTAATCAATCATGTGACCAACACTTGCTTCTGCTTCATTTTTTAAAAACTTGTTGACCTCTGGCAGTCGTTACTTCACTCAAATCATCATTTTCTCTTTCTGTATACCACAGGAGGACTCATTCCTTTTTCAAGTCTTTTTCCAAGTCCATGTTCTCTGAAAATCCTCTAGACCATGCTTTCCTAGCTCCTGTATGTGTGTCCGTGCTCAGTCACTCAGTCGTGTCTGACTCTTTGCGACCCCATGGACTGTAGCCTGCCAGGCTCCTCTGTCCATGGGATCTTCCAGGCCAGAATACTGGAGTGGCTTGCCATTTCCGTCTCCAGGGCATCTTCCCAATGCAGAGATCGAACGTGTGTCTCCTATGTCTCCTGCTTTGGCAGGTAGGTGGATTCTTTACCACTGGACCACCTGGGAAGCACTCCTTTGCAAAAGTAGGTCCTCTGTTTCCTCTATAAATGTTCAGCATTAGGGGAACACCCTTTGTGCACCTTATAATGTTTGGTGTTGGTTTCTACCACTTGTGTCTGTCTGTAAGTTGTCTTTCTCTCTTGTAGCAGCAATAATTGCAATGGTGTGCATTTGTGCATCGATTGGTTTGTCATAAAGCACTTACACGTACACCGGATCATCTGCCTCACCTCAGCCCTGTACAGGGAAGCAAATATCATCACTTTTTTATTTTCAGATGAGAACAATGAGCCTTAGTCAGGTGACATAACTCGCTCAAGGGCTAATAAATAGATCTCTGATTCAGAGATAACTTCCCCCACTGGACACTGAAGTAAAGTGTGTCTGAGTAAAGAGTGAGATCAGAAGATGTCCAACCTTTCATGATAACCTTTGATTTTGAAGTTTTCAGACAGAGGCAGCACTCTTCTCCCTCCTCTCCCCTGGTCTGGTGGATCTGCTCATCCTGGGAAGTACTGGTATCTCAGTTTTTTGTTTTTTTTTTTTTTGGTTCTCATCTCCGCTCCTTCATTTTGTTCCTTTTTCTGTATTTTTAAATTCCATGTTCTTTACTAGACAAGTAGGTTATTATTATATGTAAGAATCAACATTTTAAAAATCTCCTGTGAGACATTCATTAAAAATGAAAACAGTCTTCTGCTGTACAAGTTCTAGCACTTTCTACCCCTGAACAGAGCAGGTTAAGCATTAGCTGATGTTTCCTAGTAGGGAGGCAAAATAATGTGAGCATAAGGTGAAGAACTAATGGATAATATATGGAAAAAATAATAACTGTGAGGCAACACCATTTTGCCTCTCTACTCCATTGCAGAGACAGAAGAAACAATTTCAACAAAACTTTTTGAATTCTTCCTATAGTTTGGTGGCATTCTAGGAACTTCGGACTAAGGAGTAAACAATATAGATAAAATTACTGATCTCACAGAGCTCACATTAAATGTGAAGATAGTACAAACAAATGAAATAAATGGTATGTTTCAGATAGTGGTAAATATTGGCAGAAAATCCCATAGTCTGATGTGGTGGAACACACAGCTCAAGCGTGGGGCACTGCAGCTGGTCACAAAGGTCTCCCTAAGGCGGTGGCATCTAAGTTGAGATTTGCATAGTAAGACCTAGGCAGCTCAGTAAAGATTGGGGTCTGATTGTTTTTGGAAGAAAGACAAAAAGACTACAAGGGAAGAAGGAACTGTGTTTGAGCTTAGAAAGAAGGCTGACAAGGCTAACATGTCACGAGTCAGGGGAACAAGGAAAGGAAACTGCAAGTTTACATAGACGCCATGTAGATCAAGGGAGCCATTGGAGGATTTAATGGAGAGAGATGATGTCATCTGATCTACATTTTAGAAAGGTCACATTAGCTGCTTTGTGTACAGAGGGGATTATTGGGAGGCAAGAATGGAAGCAGTGGGGTTATTACATTAATATTAATCTCAGTGAAAGAGGATGGAAGGTTTCACCAGATATTAAGGATGATACAAATATAGAGAAATTTATGATATATGTTTTAAATGAAAATGATTCAATAGGCTTATGGATCTGGCATGGAGGTGAGAAAAACTGAAATTGAGGCTGACATCTTTATTTCGATACTAAGTAGAAATATTGGTGAGTGGAGAGTAGCTAAACAGAATTTGAGATAACCTCAGTATAACTGCTGCATCATTTATCGCCCAGGGCACTCCTGTTGACAAACTTCATGGATGAGAATGTCTCAGACATTTTAAATAAATACTTTCTATTCTTTCTTTATAATAAAGATTATGTTATTTCATTGAAAATTTGTCAGGAACAATCTAGGGGAACAGTCTTGGTTTAAAAGCATAAAAATATAAGTGTACACAATGAGTCATATAGAAGGAGCTGAAATATACAATGAGCTGTGTCTCACTAGTGGGGCTCACCCAGTGAAGGGATATGCAGTTGTTTCCCTTGGTAGGGGACCTTAGGTTTCTTGGCATTTAAGTAGAAGCGAGGTCCATTTCTCACATGGCTGGGGAGGAAGCTGATCTGATGGCAGGAATGGTTAGAAGACAATCAAGTGTTTGAAAGTATGACCTAGCATATTGAAAAAGATACCCCAATTTTCTTAGACGTTCACTCTGAGTGTTTCAGAATCTCATTTTGACATGACTTTTTCAAAGCTTTTTTATGATGACTTTAGCCACTGTTATGATGCTTTAAGAAGTGTAGGTGAGGCATTTCTTCTACAGAATATACTAAGAAGGAGGTGTCCTCTAGCCTAGCTGAATATATCAGTCAGGATCTGTGACAAAAATGTACAGCACATTGCACTGGAATTTTTCAAGACTTGTAATAAAAGGACTGGGCTTCACTGGTCCCTCAGATGGTAAGGAATCCACCTGCAATGCAGGAGACTTGGGTTTGATCCCTGGGTTTGGAAGGTCCCCTGGAGGAGGGAATGGCAACCCATTCCAGTATTCTTGCCTGGAGAGTCCCATGGACAGAGAACCCTAGTGGGCTACAGTCCACAGGGTTGCAAAGAGTAGGACACAGCTGAGAAACTAACACTCACAGTAAAAGGACTATTGATAAAGACCCAACCTATGATGCTGAAATGCCCAAGACTTGCAGTGGTATTAAACTCTTAATTGTCTGCGGGAACAAGGTATGACAAAAGGGCTACCAAACCTGAAAGGAAACAGAAATGTGAAAAAAGTTTCCTACAAAGAAGCTATAGAGGTCACAGCCACTTCCACAGTGAACCCTTGCAGAGAGGGAGCAAACAAGGAAGAAATATTCCAATCTTCCTTTTCCTGTTCTTTGATCCACAGGTGTGTACAGAGGGGATTATTGGGAGGCAAGAATGGAAGCAGTGGGGTTATTACATTAATATTAATCTCAGTGAAAGAGGATGGAAGGTTTCACCAGATATTAAGGATGATACAAATATAGAGAAATTTATGATATATGTTTTAAATGAAAATGATTCAATAGGCTTATGGATCTGGCATGGAGGTGAGAAAAACTGAAATTGAGGCTGACATCTTTATTTCGATACTAAGTAGAAATATTGGTGAGTGGAGAGTAGCTAAACAGAATTTGAGATAACCTCAGTATAACTGCTGCATCATTTATCGCCCAGGGCACTCCTGTTGACAAACTTCATGGATGAGAATGTCTCAGACATTTTAAATAAATACTTTCTATTCTTTCTTTATAATAAAGATTATGTTATTTCATTGAAAATTTGTCAGGAACAATCTAGGGGAACAGTCTTGGTTTAAAAGCATAAAAATATTAAGTGTACACAATGAGTCATATAGAAGGAGCTGAAATATACAATGAGCTGTGTCTCACTAGTGGGGCTCACCCAGTGAAGGGATATGCAGTTGTTTCCCTTGGTAGGGGACCTTAGGTTTCTTGGCATTTAAGTAGAAGCGAGGTCCATTTCTCACATGGCTGGGGAGGAAGCTGATCTGATGGCAGGAATGGTTAGAAGACAATCAAGTGTTTGAAAGTATGACCTAGCATATTGAAAAAGATACCCCAATTTTCTTAGACGTTCACTCTGAGTGTTTCAGAATCTCATTTTGACATGACTTTTTCAAAGCTTTTTTATGATGACTTTAGCCACTGTTATGATGCTTTAAGAAGTGTAGGTGAGGCATTTCTTCTACAGAATATACTAAGAAGGAGGTGTCCTCTAGCCTAGCTGAATATATCAGTCAGGATCTGTGACAAAAATGTACAGCACATTGCACTGGAATTTTTCAAGACTTGTAATAAAAGGACTGGGCTTCACTGGTCCCTCAGATGGTAAGGAATCCACCTGCAATGCAGGAGACTTGGGTTTGATCCCTGGGTTTGGAAGGTCCCCTGGAGGAGGGAATGGCAACCCATTCCAGTATTCTTGCCTGGAGAGTCCCATGGACAGAGAACCCTAGTGGGCTACAGTCCACAGGGTTGCAAAGAGTAGGACACAGCTGAGAAACTAACACTCACAGTAAAAGGACTATTGATAAAGACCCAACCTATGATGCTGAAATGCCCAAGACTTGCAGTGGTATTAAACTCTTAATTGTCTGCGGGAACAAGGTATGACAAAAGGGCTACCAAACCTGAAAGGAAACAGAAATGTGAAAAAAGTTTCCTACAAAGAAGCTATAGAGGTCACAGCCACTTCCACAGTGAACCCTTGCAGAGAGGGAGCAAACAAGGAAGAAATATTCCAATCTTCCTTTTCCTGTTCTTTGATCCACAGGGTCTCTCTTTGGTTGATCCTCAAATACGAGCCAGAGGCTCAAGGATCCAGGCCTTATCCTCCCGAGGCCTGGGGCAAGACAGAAAAGAGTGGAGAATGGATTTGGGGGTGAAATGAATGTTTGTCCCTCCAAGGTCACTTTTGGGTCTATGAATTCAGGTTTATACTCATTCTTCTGTTAGTTTTATTTGCCCCCTTTCACATGCTGAGCACACACATAGTAATAACAGATGTAATCACTGTTGAGATAGACAGCAGTTGGCTATTGATTTTGAGAGACCAGCAGTTAGCCAGTGGCCATGGATGTGCAAAACTTTGTTTCTAAATGCACAGACTGAAAGGAAACATGCAAAAAAGCAGATTCAATTTCAAACCACATTGTCAGAGTAATTTCATCTGAGTCAGTGAGAAGCTGACGTGTAAATATGACAAGGAGGGTGTGGGGCCCATCACCCATCACCGATTGCTCATGCCTCTTCTATTTCTTTGACGTTCGAGAAATGCTTTAGGCATTGAATCAGCAAGAATTTGGTGCCAGCCAGGACCTAGAATGAATGGAAGGTGGCCCAGCTAAAGAATTAAGAATTCCACTCCACAGTGCTTCATCTCCATCCCTGCTTAGCTCCTAGGTGCAGCCTAAATCCTCGCAGCTCCTTCCCTCTTATCCAACTGCACTGTGGTTATTAAACAAGTTGTGGATCTATTCCACATCCTCTTCAATATCAGTACTTTGAAAACTACCCAATATGAGCCTTAATGAAGATGGCATGCCTCAGAATGACTTAGAACTGAAAATATGACTACATCAAAAGTCTTTAGAAGGCAAGATTTTAATGGCTGAATAATATGCTGGAACAGAGGAGTAATTTCTTCTCGAATGCTAGGATGAATTATTTATGCTTTGACAATATTATGTGTCTCTAAAGCAGCTTTTAGTTATTCGCCACTTCTGGCTACAGCTGATCCTGCTGCCCATTCTTGTAATTACATTAACCTCTTGACTTTACATGACAAGCTTTTCCTTGTGCTGCGATCAATAGCCTATAACGACACCTCTTTAAAAAGGCCATAGTTATACTTTGGTTCAGATACAATTAACTTTTGTCCCCCTTTTCTTTTTGGTGGGGTATGGAATAAAATGTCTTTAACATCTGAAACAAAGAAAAGCATTTTGATGGAAAAATTCATAAAAATATGCAGATCCTATGGGAAGGAGTGATTCCAATGATAAATTGGCAAATTGAAGATCCATTTCAGCAAGCAAAAGGGGTTAGAAATCTCGGGAGAAGCCACAAATTTCAAAGCCTTAAATTTGTGCGGTGGCTTTTACATCTCTGTTTTGATAAACTTTTTACTTTCAGTAGGATTAAAGGCACTGTGGACCACCTACTTTCCTACTCAAGCTATATCAATTAATTATAGAGTGTGTGTGTAAATACAGAAAGCATAATGTTAAATGTTGAAACACCTTTGAGGTCAGCTGTTAAATCTTTCTCTTTGACAAAGAAAAATTCAAAGAAGTAGAAATAGCAGGTGTGTGTTAGAGCCTGCCAGCTCAGGAAAGCAGATTTTGTGTGTTCAGTTGCATTGCTACCTTTAAATCAGCCATTAAGGGAATATTTACACCATGGAAGTTGGCAAACATTATGAACCAGTGCTTTTCCCTAAATATGCAGGTAGTTAAACACTTACCTGCATATCTATATCTATGTCTACGTGGGTGCATGCTAAGTCACTTTGGTTGTGTCCAACTCTTTGCGACCCCATGGACTGTAGCCCACCAGGCTCCTCTGTCCATGGGATTCTTTAGGCAAGAATATTGGAGTGGGTTGCCATGCCCTCCTCCAGGAGATCTTCTTGACCCAGGCATTGAACCTGGGTCTCTTATATCTCCTACATTGTCAGGCGGGTTCTTTACTTCTAGATGGACCTGGGATCTAGAATCTCTATCTTTATCTCTGTCTATCTCTCACACACATATATGTGATTATGTGTTATGTTGATATTCCATCTATATACCTCTCATAGCAAACAATCTCATAAAACTTTCTCAGATATTTTTGTGATTATGCTTTAGTCTATTTGTTTGTTCATTGCTTTATATTAACACACACACATACAAATATACACACCCAAGTTAGGAATCCACACAGACTTGCAGGGAGTTGTACTTTAGATCATATTGCAGTTTGCCCAAAAGACTTTTGAGCCTCTAGGTCACTTTGAGAAACTCAAAGGAAAGCTCATGAAAATCAAGTCTACAAAGGTAAGCATGATGTCAAAGCTGCAACAGACATATTTGGAACACTAAGGGTTTTGGATGTGAACTGAACATAAACCAACATAAATATATGCCAAGGGAGAGCGTGGAGAGATGGATTGGAAGTTTGAGAACAGCAGATACTAACTACTACGTACAAGATCGATCCCTGGTGGCTCAGATGGCAAAGAATCCACCATCAATGCAAGGACCCCTAGGTTCGATCCCTGGATCAGGAAGATCCCCTGGAGAAGGGAATGGCTACTTACTCAAGTATTCTTGCCTAGAGAATCCCATGGACAGGGGAGCCTGGCAGGCTACAGTGCTTGGGGCTGCAAAGAGTCAGACATGACTGAGAGATTAACACTTTCACTTTCTGGTAAACAACAAGGTCCTACTGTAGAGCACAGGGAACTATATTCAATATCCTGTAATAAACCATAGTGGAAAAGAATATGAAAACATATATATATGTATGTATATATATAAAATATATATAACTGAATCACTTGGCTGTGATTAGTAGAAATTAACACAACATTGTAAATGAACTATACTTAAGTAAAATACATTTTTAAAAAAAGAACCGTTATAGTTAGTTCTAGATCACCAAATAAGAAAACTGAAGGTCATAAGAAGGCTACCAGTTATCCAAGGCCATAGAGAAGAATGAGAACTTCTACCCTAACTCCACGACTCTGAGCCCAAAGCTTCACCCATCATCTTACACTGTCTTGAAATCCTATCTGAAAATCCTGATCCTCAGATTAACTTAGAGACTGGCAAACCACAGAGGAGGAGGCGGCAGAGGGGCAGAGATGAGGAAGAGGCAGCTGAGCCTTGGCGTCTCCCATGTCTTCCTCCCTTTTATCAAAAAGTAAAGTGCATTCTATGTTAACCTCACCACATGCTGAAAGTTTCCCATTTTTTCAAATTTCCTCATTAGGGAAAAAGCCCCATAGTGCTGTGCTGTGCTTAGTCGCTTGAGTTGTGTCCTACTCTTTGCGATCCTATGGACTGTAGATGGCCCCATAGTAGTAATTCCCAATTTAAGTATTGTAAGAATCACTTAAGGGGATTTGATTCAATGGTTCGAGGACTGGGGCACAGATATTTGAATATTTAATGAACACTCCAGTACATGTTGATGTATGTACTCTCACACCCCACTGAGACAGAAGCAGCTCCAGTCCTAAGACATTGTAAATTTTCTCTCATAGTTTCTCTTAGTAGTAGCTACACTCTACTTCCAATCTGCTATTTCTGCACCCACTCGAGATATTGCTTTTTTTTCACACTAAATTTGCTGATCATGTAATATGTGTGGCATCAAGAATCTATATTATGTAGATCACTTTCAGGCAATATAGCAAGTCTGACACTGTCATAAAAGAAAATTAGAGTCCTCTGACAGGGTTGAAGCAGTCACCAGCTATTTCTTAAGGTGATTTTTAAAACCAGCTGCATTATCTATAGGGAACAGTGGACGGGTCCTAAATTATTACTATCGGTAATGGTGAATTTTATTTTATTATTTCTAAGATATATGGCTCTGATAATATAGTGCGGAAGATAGTAACAGACTTTGAGCCTTTACAGCATCAAAGAATTGGAGAGAAAATTAATTCAGTTCACATCTGAAACCTTTAATGTTTCAAACATGTCTGGATGTGGCCGTGACCATCATGCCCAACTTTGTAGAGCTGATTCTCATGAACTTTCTTTTGAGTTTCTCAAAGTGATCTGTAGGCTGGAAAGTCTTTTGAGAAATCTGCAATCTAAAGTAAAGCTGTCTGCAGGTTTGTGAGTGTATGTATTCATCTCATAGATTTGTTCTGAGAACTAAGGAAGACCTACAGAATATAAAAAGTTAACCTCAGGTAGTTGGGTACAGGGACATGTCAACTTTCCCATGGCTTACTTCTGGGACTGCTTCATTTGCTCTGAAATGAGTATATAAGGAATCTCTGTGTGGTGGTCAAGAGTTTAAAGGTCTGAGTGAAAGATATGAGCTGTAGATGAAGTGTGGATAAAGGTAAAGGGAAGCATGAAGGAGGAACAAGTGATGTAGTTTTAAGTCACATGTTATTTTAGGTGGCAGTTTTGGAACACTTACCATGGTAAGAACTTTGTAGAAATAACCCCATTTACTTCAAAAAAAATCCCATTAGTATGAACTATTATAATCTGCTACTTACAGATGAAAAACTGAATGAATGATGTTTGCCCAAAGCCACACAGTTTGTGGGCTTCCCAGGTGGCACTAGTGGTAAAGAACCGGCCTGCCAATGCAGGAGACGAAAGGGATGCGGGTTCAATCCCTGGGTCAGGGAGATACCCTGGAGGAGGGCAGGGCAACCCACTCCAGTATTCTTAACCTGGAGAATTCCAAGGACAGAGGAGTCTGGTGGGCTACAGTCCACAGAGCTACAAAGAGTTGGACACGACTGAAGTGACTTAGCCCACATGCACCTGCATGCTTACAGCTTGTAAATGGGAATCCGATTTGGATCCATCAAAAGTACCAGGGCAGTTAGGCTGGCAATGGGATTAGATTAACCCAGTACCAGCTTCTCTATCGGTATGTCTTGGGCCATAGGATCACATGGGCCTGATGGTTAGGAAACACAGAGTGTGAGTAATGTAAATTTTTCCATTGCTTCCTGGAATAGCCAGAAACCATAACACAGGGAGGGTAGTTTGTTAATACTCAGTAAGTCCAAATAAACACAATTTCCTTTTCATTAAGAGCTTATAAGAACTAGATTGGATTAATAATAATGATTACATAATCTGCTTTTGGAAGGAGGTTTTTAAAGTGGTAGACATTTTATTGGTTAGAATTGTTGTAATACAATCTGCTCAGAAGACGAGTAGGGGGATGTGCTAGAGCACTTTCTTAGGAATTTCAGATTAATAAAAGCTTCTTTTGGTTTAGTGCAGCAGGGAATAGCCAGTTTTTGTGAGGACATAGTATCCAATAAAGTAGTAAAAGTTAACACTTTGCATTAAAGTCTAGGGATGGTTCTTCTTCATCTTTTTCTTCTTTTTATGGGTGGTCTGTAGGAGCCAGAAGAACAAATCTTCAGATCCATCAGGATTAGCACACATATTGCAAAAGAATTTTTACCTTTCCAATGAATCTAAATCACACAGAAACAAAATCTGAGTCCTTTCATGTGGATGGAACTTGAGGGTCTGATATCAGTCTACAAAACAGCACTTTGCCAAAAGGATTCAGATTCTTTCAGATCCAATACAAATTCTCCTGAAACATCTGGATCCATTTCCAGATGACATACTCATCGGTTAATGAAATTGCCAGATGTGACAACTTGCCAAAATATTGAGATGCTTTTGTTAGTGAGTCTCCACTTTAAGGGAGCACGTGATAGAGGCAGAATCATCATTCTGATCTTATCCTTCTAAGCAAACTGACATTTTCAAGTTTTGCAGGCAGATTGCACTATTTGAACAATTTATACCAAAAAGGGTTCTCTGCTTCCTAGGTAAGGTAGAGAAAACTCTGATTTTCAAGTATCTTTTGAACCTTCACAATTTGTTTTTTTCCATTCTACAGAAGTTATTTATGCTTTCCTGTCCCATCACATGCTCCAGACCTACCTCTTGATCATTAATGTATGACTCAAAAGAAAAAAATCTGCCAGAGATGTCTAAATTCAGATATGTCTAGTTTTAATCTTGTTTTCTACTTTAGTTTCAATTGCGAACATTGTGAAACAATTTCTCTCTGCTAGAGAGAGGCAAATATTTCCTTCCTGAAGGGAAGGAAAATACGAAAATAAGAAATTCTACCCTGTTGCACTTTTTTAATGTTTAATTCCTTCCTTAATGAGGATATCTGACCCCTATAACCCCTCTTCCCATTCTAAAAGTACACTCTCAAACCCAAATAAATAACTTCAACCATCAAAGAGCTCAGAAACAAAATGCTTTTTGAAAAACAATGGTGACTATGCCTTGAGACTAACTTACTGTACCAAATAACTTTAACACAATCCCTCTAAAACCAAGCAAGTTGTTAAGACAGCGATGCAGGCAGATTAGCACAGACTTTAAAAGCAGCTTCCTTAAAAGATCCCTGAATGGACCCAGAGATGGAAAACAATAGATGAAATTTCAAGAACCCAGGGAATTCCTTATTTTGAGAATAATAAGAAACAAAAGAATGGGAGAAACAGATAATGACAAATGACATGAAGATGAGGCAGTGGTAATACATTCTTGCCTGCTGCAAGAAAGAGGTTTGTCTATCCGGGAAACCAAAGCAGACTGCTTTCCTGGGGTAGGAGGCGTGGCTTGTCTTTGTCACACTGGGGAGACTTCTTCATGTCTTTGAAGCAGAAATGTGTTAACTGTATCTTGCTTGTTAGATGAGCTCCTTCAGTTTCAGGGGTAGGAGTCTCTCCTTTTAGGATGGAGGTGATACCAGCATAGAAAATGATACCCATATTAAACCAGGAAAGGCCTGTTATTCAGTAAAGAGAAACTGGAAGGCTGGGTTCCAGCCAAAGGTTGGCAATTGACTTAAGGACTTAAGGGCCAAAATAATTTGTGGTTTGCTGTACAATGTAGCTTTACAAAGATTTAGCCTTGTCTAAGGGCCAGAGAATCAAGAAACCTGTGTTCCATACCCCAAGGGTGTTATTTCCGCAACTGCAAATTGTTATGTTTGGATCTAGGTGTCTTACATTTGCTTCTCTTACTCTATTCCATTCCATTTTCTTTGAACTTTTGGACAGGTGGTATTTCCAATTTTTTCTTTCTCTTTTGTAGCATTGCATGCATTTCCTTCTTTTGTGGTGGTGCTGCATTGTGTATTAGTTCGGGTCGGAGGTTGACTAGACGTGTATCTTTTAGATAAAATCTCTAGTGGCAAGAATCACCTTTTATGTTCTGTTCTGCAGTTTCCAACATTTAAAAGGCTAAGAAGTGTAGGACTTTTCCTGTTCTTAGTTGGATACTTTAAACCTGTACAGGACAGATTTTCCAGAGTGAAAATAAAAACCCTTGATATGATTCATCACTTACCCTAATACTAATATCTAGCTTGCTGTAGTCAATCATTAATTCAAGCTTAAACTGAAGGTCCAAATATTTCTTTAATACTCAGCCTGATATTCAATAGTGAGACAAGAACACCTTCTTCCATTGCTCTTTTGAAACCTAAGGTAGTTGGAAGTTTTCAGATAAAAAAGAATTTCAGAATAAGTACATTGCATTTTTTTCTTCCTTACCTCAGATCAAAACAATTCATTCTTCTAATTATTTTTTCTGCACTTCTCTCATTTTGCCTGGACATCTCTTACATACTTTGAAAACTGAAGTTTAGTATTTTCATATTTTTAAAATGCTTAATGTTCCATAGAGGACTTCACATAAAGAACAAGTCATCTTTCTTTAGAAACATGGATAATCATTTTCTTTTAGACAGCTGTCTCAAAAGGCCTTGCTATTACATACCTTGCAAGTTGAAGAAATAACATTTCTACGAAAATAAATGACCAAAGCCACTTCAGAAAGCAGCAAACTTCAAACAACTTAGTAATTTGTAGACCCCTCTGACATCCCAAGTGCATAATGGATTCACAAAGACATTGAAGACTAAGTAAATTAACTATGAAGTCACAACTCTATTTAAACATTTCCTTCTAAAACCTTTATTTTTTTTGGAAAATATATTTGCTGATAAATATTCCCCAAGAAACCACTGTGGTTTTCATTTCTGTCCCTGGTAGTCCATCGATCCCAAAGATGCAGTTGATAAAATACACAGGCTTACGGCCAAATTAAGCCCTTGTGAGTCATAGAGTCCTATTAAAAAATAACTCAGATAATCTGGGAGTTACCTTGAAATAACATCCTGGAAAGGGTATTTTCTGCTTAGGTTATAGGCATTGAAAAAAAAAAATCTGTGGTGTATCCAAATGTGAACGATTTGATGCGTCTATTCCGGTGATGGGATCACTTTATTGAGTACTGTCACCGACACTGGATTTATAGGCTCTAGCAGAGACTGGGAACTGTAAATTCTGAGGCCTGCTTATTAGAACCCAGGAGCATTTGACAATGCACATAATTAATGATCATTTGCTAAAAGTATTTTGGGAGATTTTATTCAAACAAAGTAAAAAAGAAACACATTAATATTAGTCCTCTTATATATTATAGGACATTACATCCATTTGTGTGCCCATAAATCATTTAGCTATGAATACTTAAGAAGAGCAAGAAAGTGACACCAGTGTACTCTCTGAGATAATATTGTCTTAGTATTTGATTACAGGCACAGTGTCCTTAATGGTCAGACTCCTGCTCCATATCCAATGTCCAGTTGGAGCTGGGGTACTAAGAAACGATAACAGGAGGATTTTAGAGCAGGATCAACCAAAGTTCAGGAGTGTGAACTTGTTGATGAAATAAAACTTTTACTACCCTTGTTAGAAGACTCTCTCTGTCTCTCTTGTTGTATTGCCTTCCAGTGATCAGTTTTGTTGCTCCAGTGTGGGTATTTTGTGTACGTGTGTGTGTGTGTACTTTTGGGGACGGATAATATTAAAAATATTTGACCTGGTTTTTCTACCTGTTTATTGGGTCAAAGAAAGATAGACCGGCAATGGTTGCTTCTGCAAGAACTGGAGGAATAAACGTGCCTTTTAAAACAAATAGATTTATTCTTTTTGAGCAGCTACAAAAAAGTCCTTTCAATGTGAGTTAAACCAGAGCTGAATCTCTGTCTCCATACACAAGGTAAAGTACAGAGCTTAAGAAGAAGAAGAAAAAAGAGGAGAAAGAGGTAAGGAGGAGGGGAAGAGGGAAAGAGGTAAGAAGGGGAAAACAGAAGTCCATTCAGTCAGTGAGTCAGTTCAGTCTCTCAGTCGTGTCCAAGTCTTTGCGACCCCATGAATCTCAGCAAGTCAGGACTCCCGGCCCATCACCATCTCACAGGCTTCACTCAAACTCATGTCCATCTCATCCTCTGTCATTCCCTTCTCCTCCTGCCCCCAATCCCTCCCAGCATCAGAGTCTTTTCCAATGAGTCAACTCTTCACATGAGGTGGCCAAAGTACTGGAGTTTCAGCTTTAGCATCATTCCTTCCAAACAACACCCAGGGCTGATCTCCTTTAGAATGGACTAGTTGGATCTCCTTGCAGTCCAAGGGACTCTCAAGAATCTTCTCCAACACCACAGTTCAAAAGCATCAATTCTTTGGTGCTCAGCTTTCTTCACAGTCCAACTCTCACATCCATACGTGACCACAGGAAAAATCAT